>DWJZ01004688.1:0-15030 GCA_018249125.1 Asbolis capucinus
AAGTATATATGTATGTATGTTTATCAGTTATCTGATCACCATAGTACAAGCTAACGCTTAGTTTGGGGTCAGATGGCTGTGTGTGTGTTGTCTAAATATATTTATAAAAAAAAAATTGTTTAATTTTTTTGAAATATTACGAAAATTCAAAAAAATAATTTACTTCATATCTGCGGATTGTCTCAATCGATTTCGATAATTCTTTCGAAACACAAAAGGTAAGTACATTTGAAAGTTGTATGGATGTATGTTTGTTGTGTATGTTATGGAGATGTGATTTGGCTAACGACTCTTTACTGGTCCTCGCTAAGGCAAACTGTTTTTTGGTAAAACATTAGTCCAATCTACCTCATATTAGACACGACGCGCAAGTTTCCCTCAACAGATGGGATGAATGTTACAGCTGACTGATAGACGTGATCGTATCTATGGGAGTAGGCGGGAGCAGCCCCGTGGGGTAATGTTCCGGCAAATGTATTATAGTTGTATAGATGTCTAAATCAGGATTCAGCAACCCGTAGCTTGCGGTCCACAGTGGCCAGTTTTCCATTGCGGTGTGGCTCACACAGACTCCGTTTACACGACGTAACTACAGAGCCGGGTCCTCGTGCTGAAGAGGCCTAGAGCGTGCTCTACCACGTTGATCCAACGCGGATCGGTCGAGGGATTGGTGACTATTTCAAGAGTCTGTAGTTTTCATGTGGCCCAATATTGCTATAAACCGATATCAATGGCTTCACGCGCTTGGGAAATATGAGATAAGTAGTTTATGAATTTTTGCGACTAGCGGTCACTCAACCTCATTCCAACCGCACCCGCTGTTGCTTAGCTTTTTGATTGTCTACAATTGAAACATGCCGGGATCGCTACGCTTTATTTAGTATGCGGGTGGACAAATAAACTCTAACACAACAACACGTTTCAGTGTTTGGCAGAAAATACAAACACATCACTAACTCCTACGACCCGGGATTAAATTTATCTGTCACGTAAATATCTGACTTACTCCGATCGGTAACTCGTGGTCCGCGGGCCACAAGTAGGCTGTATCTTTATGCCACTGTGGTGGAGTTCGCTCGATTATCACTGATGATTTTAATATTAAGTTATGTCATATAGTATAAATCGAAAATCGCATTATCTTTATAAATGATACTTAATTTTGTACCCATTGCATTAAAAAGCGAGTAACAATAAATATGATTCAAAATGTGTTTATTACATGATATGTGTCAGCATATCATTTGTGGCCCTAATAAAAGAAAAGGTTGCCGACTCCTGCTATAAATAAATCTGTTTTCTGTTATGTCAATGTATCGTAATGTAACAAGGTAAAGGATGAAAATGTATCGCAATGACATTCAGTGACATAACAAAATTTGTCTCGGTTTGTAAGCATCAAATCCAATTTAATTTAACCTATATGATTGTAAAGAAATAAAGTAGAATAAAGCACAGAGGATTACAAAGGGTTGAGCAAAAATTCTGTCGTAAAGAGGTGATGATGAACTAGCTGATAATGAACTAGGTGATGAACAGCTTATGTCTGTAAAGAACTGAGCCAAAGGCTTAGCTAGTTTATTAAAAATCTTGGTTACATAATTTCAAAAATTATGCTGTTTCGGGTATGTACTCATGATATATTTATTAGCGTCGATATTTCGACCCCGTTGCGTAAATCATAGTCCTGGCTGAAGAGTAAAGTACAAAAACATATATAAGTACCCGTAACAGCATAATGTACAATCCACAATTTAAATTATAATTTTCAAAGATGTATTTGAAATATTTTCAACCACGAAATGGTTCTCAAACTTACGAGTATTTCATCTTCTGTGTATATTGAAAGTCAATTATTTTAAAGCGCTTCCCAATTTTCCCTATTAAATTCCAATTACCAAGCATATGTTGCAGCATATTTATAAAATAACGTAGTTATATTGTATGAACATAAAGTAACCTCTTATCTAGAGTTAATGCAATTAAAACGGCACGTACGGCCTTAAAAACATCCATATAATATTTACTATTCTATTACAATATCTATATGCATCCATTACATGCAATATACAGGAGTCAGTCTACGTGGGTGGGTCATAACAATATTTTTATGTGGAATGCTGACTAAATAACTCCATTACGCTGGCCCTAAAATATCGCTTTTAGGGCCAATAGTATACTGTCTTTCTTAAGTATATTTTGTGTAAATAACAAAGACTACTCGGTGAAAATTCAATCTGGATTGTTTACCTTACAAACTTGACTAGACAAGACAATTTTGTATTGTAAACAAAATTTAATCTAAAGAATGGCGTTAGCTTCCTCTTTTAAGGTGTTACGGATTTAGCTCTGGTAAATTCTACAAGGAAACTTGACAACGACAAAGTAACGTTGGGATTTTAGTGTGATATAAAGAACTCTATAAAAAAATTGTGTTGGGATTTCAGTATGTATTTATGCACCTGCAGTTTTACTCACACATGCACGAGAAATAAAAATGGTGACGTTGCAATAGACACCACCAAAACATATCATTGTCTTTCGCACGCTCACAAGCAAAGGTTTCTTATAAATAATTTCAAACATAAAAATATTTAAGTAAGTGGTAAGGAGGGCATTTTTAGACAAGACCGATTATAGACAAGAATATATACCTAAAATTATTTGCAGTATGAAAAAGCCTTAAATATTCTAAACAGCGATAAAAACATCCGATTGATTTGACGAAATCATTTATTCATTAGATACAACACGTATATTCAATGTGACCTTAAGACCCGCCGATGACCGTTCTAAATATAACTTGAACTTATGTTAATAGCTAAATCTTCATTGAAATATTGGTTCAGATCTGTTGCATAACTCGTTACTATTGGTGTCCAAGGTGATATCGTTAAGCCATTTTAAGCACTTCAATGGATTTAAGGCAACGACGCCTTATCTATCTTTGTTTTCATTTACTCATCTAAAGGTTGTCTGGAAGAAATCGCTGCTGTAAGACCGACCTCTGTACCTTATTTATAAATATCTCTGTACTTTATCTCTCTGTACTCTGTACTAGTACTCTGTACATAAATATATCTGTGACATTATCTTTTTCTTTATTTGGTGTACAATAAAGAGCTATATATCTATCTATCGAAGTTACAGCCTACTAAACGCGTTATATATTATATCTACTACAACAAAACAGTCGAAGCAAGCAGATAAAAAATATAAGTAGCTACAAAAAGTAAACTGGACATTGCGTCATATCATAAAAAAACCACCTAATAATATGCTACAAAATGCGTTCGCTTCGTTTCGGAAGAATCAGTTAGGGAAAAATAGTCTTTATTTTTGGGACAATATGATATAGCTTATGTGGCTTCTAAGATTCCATTATACATACGTATTGGGGTAAGAAAACGAACTTAACTTTCTTTGTAAACTATCAATGTGTTTGTAACCTGTTTGTGTTTTATTAATACTTGTGATAATATAATTAAAAGCCATAGATTTGTGTTAGTAGTTTAGAAAAGGGGAGAACTCCCGCCAGGCGAGGTGTGATGCCTGGGGAGCGGCCGAGCTCCGACAGTTGTTGGTTGGAATTTGTATATATGTATGTTAACAACTCAGAAATATCCGATAGCGTGATTCAGGATTTGTCGTGACGTCATTGTATGACATATTGTGCGATGTCACCACAAGTTTTTCATTTAACACAACTAAAATTATTATTACTTATCTTTCATTAAATCTAAGATACCATAAATTAATTTATTTTCGCCCAACTCTACATATACAGCGGATCCCGTTGAGTTTACCTTTCTCGCCATTTTTAGTACTTTTAAACTATACAAAAACCATTATTTTTATCATAATTTCAATGTGTTATCTTATTATGGCGAAAAAATATTTCTCCTTTCAAATCAGCCCAGTAGTTTCGGAGCCTATTCACCTCAAACAAATCTTTGTTTTCTAACAGTAGAAGACTAATGAAGCGTTACCAGCGGAATGCTTGTGACGATCGTCAATGGTGCTGGAGCAACGTGGTGGAGCATGCTCTATGTCTTCTCAGGAAGAAAGAGGCCTATGCTCAGTAACGGGCTCAGTAGTGGGTTGAAGGAAATATGATATACTAAATCCTGGTCACGGCTTTGCCTGCGTAACAAAAAGTAGCCTATGTTCTATTTCAGACTATAGTTTATGTCTGTGCCAAATTTCATACAGATCGGTTCAGCAGTTTTTGCGTGACGTAGTAAAAACATCCATCCATCCTCACAAACTTTAGCGTTTATAATATGAGTACGACTAAAAACGCTCACTCATGTCTCTATCTACGTAGGATAGGTACAAAATAACACCATTCTGTAATAAGTACATATACATATGTATCACATCCTTTAGTTATAACTTTTTGTTATAAAAAAAATATATCTATTTTTCTTTGTCTCTCTGTACAAGACACTTGTATTCACGTAGGGTTGTGAGAATTGTATATTTTAATTCGTACAAAAAAAAATTACCACGTAAAATGTTAATTTAAAATACTACCCAAATCAAAATCTCGGAATAAAGTTACTTTATTTGTTTTAAATGTAATAAATATTTAAAAAAATAGTTTCTAAGAGCTTACAATGCGACAAATACTTAAATTATTTACTTAATAATTACAGTGTAACATTAACAAGTTAATTAATTATGTAAGTGCTTGTATGTAACTTAAATATAAATGTAGTTACTAGTCAATAACGGACATATTTGTTACAACAGGCAGATTACAGGCCGATTGGTAAAGTGGTTAGTGAACCTGACTACTACACCGAAAGTCGTGGGTTCGATTCCCATCCTTCAAACTTTTCTGTGATGAGCAGGAATGTTTGTTTTGTGTGTCTGGGTGTAAATATCTATATATGTATATATTGTAAAAATATATATGTATATTTATCACTTGTCTGATCACAGCACAAGCTAATGCTTAGTTTGGGGTCAGGTGGCCGTGTGTGAGTTATCCAAAGATATCTCTAGATAGTTACGGGTTTTTTATTTGGCTTTGATCCTTATCTTCTTTGTGTCGGCTTTATTTCTTGTTATGGCGAGACAAGGGTTGGAGTAGAAGGTCACTGAATTACTGAATTACGCACCCCATTGCGCTGTAACTAGTTCAGTAAATTTTTGCAAAACATGTTTTTCGCTGTAGTTTTTACATATACATATGTATTTTGAATATTATCGTAGGGTTAGATTGGTTGTTTCAGAATTATCTGCCATGGTCACATTGTCGTACAAATTGCGTACTATAATATTATCCGAAGTGCTCTGGACATTCTTTCCGTAAAGTCCCTGTAAGCTTCCACAACCGACTATTTTTGTTAGAAAAAAAGTTGAGCGGCTCATCCAAATGGTGCTTACGAAAAATTTTCTCCATAGCAATAATGTTATTAATTAATTTGTTTATTTATTAATACCTACCTATTGTTAACTGTTCGCTTTGGTTAAGTCAGTTATTGGTTACTAAAACAAAAGTTTATGAAAATATTTTAAAACACAACCCTTAATTATACAATCCCTAATACAAATAAATACAGAACATTTCATAACTGTATTGGTAACCGTTGAGGAGTTCCCTTGTCTGGAGCCAATCTTGAATGTAGTATCGTGTCATGATTATCATAAAAAAGCATTGTCATTGGAACTGACGCAGTATGAAAAATTTCAGCTCCGCAGTGTAAGAGGGAATGGGCCTAATTAAGCTTACAAGATTTGACCCGTAACAAACAAATATACAAACATATACTGCAAGTTAAATAAAAGCTTGTAAAAAATAGTTTTCGTTTCATGTGAAAAACATGTACCGGGGTCCCCCCTGGACTATAAGCTTAATTCCTTAGACGGAAAATAACGAGTCGTTTGCTGACTCAACAAACAAGATATTGGTAGCTAGCCAGCAACCTAATATACCAGGAACAAAATTAATGACTTAATATTGATATTGTTGCTTGAGATCTACGTTTGCTTTGATCTCTCGGTGTAACCTATGTTACTATCGTTTTTCTTAACCTACTAAATTAATGCAGACTACGATATTGAATAATATTAAATAAGATATGAAGGCGTTATTCTTTTACGAACAGCAAAAACAAACAAAGGAACTGTTAAGCATGTGAGGCTATATGAAAAATAAATCAGTTGCTTCCATTCGGTCGTGTTATATGGGATTTTAAAATATCATTAAGTATCTCACTGGATCCTATCCTTGTCGCCAGTGAGAGAGAGAGAGTTTCAAAAATTTGTTTCTCCTATTAGGTATTATCAATATGTATCATAGGCGTATTTTTTTAACTCTATCACTGTTTAATAAAGGTGCTTCAATCTTTTAAAATAATTCGTATAAATTTATGTATTCTCCACAGGCATTGACAGCCTAGTGGCTGCGTTGTTCTCTTGAACAGAAGGTTCAAATCCTACGTACTTCTAATTTTCAAAGTTACGTGCGTGTTAGAAGTCGATTAATTTACTTTAATGAAGGAAAACAATGTGAGGAAACCTGCACTCCTAAAAATTCTCCAAAATTCTTGAAGTTGTTGAAGTCTACCAATACACACTTAGCATGGTAGACCATGGCCTGTTGTCACATTGTGAAAGGAGACCCGAGACCAAGTCAGAAATTAATCAAATGACTGAAAGTTAACTTCATAAGACTTGACGACAGTAAACATGTGATCCAGTCATGCAGTCTACGTCAATGCTGGTCATTCATTTGAGGCTATGATCTTACACCTTATACCTTATCATTCGTAATAACGTCATATTAATTAGCGTCATATTTCCTGCCCTTTAACTTGGTAGGTAAACTTGATTTATTACAAACAATCCCCTAGCGTTGCGTTTCCTTAACATATTTATGAGCGACAGTAGAAGTTTTTTCAAAAATTTAGTTATTACACCGAGCAAAGCCTAACCAGTATATTAAAAATACGAGTAGGTCGATAATGTACGGTATTTATTTTTAAAATTGTACTAATATTTGTAATATGCTGAAGAGTTTGTTTGTTTGTTGGATTGTTTGTTTGAACGCTCTAATCTCAGGAAGTACTTGTTCGAATTGCTTTTAGTGTTGGTCAGTCTACTTACAGATTAAAGATTTAACATCACCGTGCAATCAATAGGTGCTGAGCATTAATAAGAAATGTTACAAAACCGGGAATAAAAAATTATAGTTTCTTTTGCGTGCGCTGTGTAAAGTCAAGTCACATAAAAATCATGTACCTATGACGACATTATTTGTCACTAAAAGTTCTAAAAATAAGTTCGGGACAGCATGTATATAAAATGAATCCTTCACATCATTTGATGTCAATGAATACGTTATAAGATATAAGAGTTTTAAAATTTTACGATCACTAGGCTAACGAGGCGAGCATTTTTTCCTCAAATCATCGCGGACGAAACCGCAGGACTCGTCTGGTTTTGAAGCCCTGGGCAGTTTCCCCTAAACAAACATGTACGTATACAAATCTGGGATATTAAATTGTTTTTATTTTCAATTTAATCTTTTTTCCTAACGGTATGTTATAAGATTTAATTAAAGTCTCAATTTTATTTTCTTTTTCATTCTTTTTTTATGTAATTTTTAATTTAATTTTGATTTTATCAACTCAATAAATTATTCTACTAAAACTTTTCTTTTAGGAGAATTTGTTGAGGTTTAAAATAGTTTACCACATCAAGGTACATTAGACCACAGGTATATTAGACCACTTGAATTATTGTGAGTTTCAATAGTAGACCAGGGTGTTTGGAGTTGGAGTTTGGAGGACTTTCCTCCAAACTGCGACCGAAAGATGTTTAAAATATTTCACTGTCCACTCTAAAAGGGTATTTGCTAGTCGGAGCAGAGAATGCCATATTAAAGTAAGTGATATAAATACGAACCCGCCTTATGTATTTAAATTTCATTATGATTCGTAAGCTTATATAACTATGCGACTATGTCGACGTGAAATGGTTTTAATTCCAACACAGTTTAAATTTCAAAAGCGTTAGTACAATCATCATCGAACGAGTCGACGTACGGCCGGTATCCATCTTCGACGTAGACATTCCGCCAGTACAAACGCCGCGTTTTGCGTCCTCTTTCATCAGACTGGAATAAGTTGCCAACGTCAGTGTTCCGTTCGATTACAATTTAAGTGTCTTCAAGTCAAGAGTGAATGGGTTGTTACTAAATTAGAGCTCTTTACCACCTAAGACTACATCGCCACTTACCATCAGGTGGCAAAGTGGTCTAGCACTAATTTATAGAAAGTAAAAAAAAATTGGTTTTACTTATCAAGTTCATAAATAGAAAAGATTCACGTTTATATCTCCAACTTTCATTCCATTTTTCGCAGCCAAAAAGTAGTAGTAGTAGTAGTTTTTCACAAGGAATTTATTTAACATGTTATAAGTTAATGCTTAACTTCAATCCCACCTGATGGGAACGGGCGATGTAGGCCTGGTTGGTAAAGCGCATTAACTTAAAAAGACCATACTTTTGTCTTGAAGACACCTACGTTATACTCGAGCAGAGGCTGGTAATTTATTCCAATTCCTTCTTTATTTATCTCTGTACCAATTTGCATCAAAGTAGCTATTAGTTTAAGCGTATAACTGTCGGCAAAGTTAAAAGCTATTTCACAAGTATTTTAGTGTAGAAGTTCTTCATCATATAGTTTTAATATCAGCACACATGTTTGTAATATATGTCTGTAGGTATCTGCTTATCACACATACGTCTATGAATGACGGTCTGTGCTTGTTATGCAATATTGTGCAGCGCAGTTGAATTCTCGATAAGGAATGTGTAGTGTAATGGAATTATTGTGTATCAGACGACTTATTACTTTACTCGATCGGCGTACGTTATCGTAAACTACCTTTATTGTGCACTTTTTGAAGTTATACTTCTTTAGGCGCATTATGAAAAATTGAGAATGAAATTTTAAGATACGTGCGCATCCACCACGCAAAATGAATATAATGTAATTGTCCATAATTATAAGCACCCTTTTTTTAATAGGAGCAGGAAACAGAGCAAACGGGTCACCTTATGGTAAGATTACCGCCGGCCATGGTCATTAACAACTCCAAAGTAGTGATATTTATCTGCCAGGAAGGAAGTAACCAATCGAACCGCACGTGCGAGGAAGTAATAGAACAGTGGAAGTATTACATTGCTAAAGTTAAATAATTTTATAGCATACAACGACGGATTACGTGCCCTCAGAAATGTGGAAGTGTCCCTGAAATTTCTGCCACTAGCCATGAAATAGATAGGTAATATTTGTCTATCACAATCAACTTTTAGTTCTACGTTAAATTATCTTTTTACTAGCATCAAAAAAATCTACTAAAATATAAATAACGAATGTTTTTCCTAAATTGTTTTGTCAAAGAGACTATTTTTGCATATACAAGTGTGGAAATGATGTCACATTATGAAGAGACAATATCTTGTAAAAGACAGGAATACAATCAATCTGTTTTCTTACAAGTTTCAAGGGCGTCTTCTCAATGAATCCTGGACTGTTGGCTTCAACCTATGATGGCCCACCACTGAGCCTTTCCTCATACTCGACCTCGCTGCTCCAACGCGGTTTGGTGGAGTAATTAGTGGTCAACATAATTATCGGAAAAGCGGTGATAGCCTAGTGGTTAAGAATTCGGCCTCCGACTCGGGGGGCCCGGGTTCGAATCCCAGTGCGCGCAATTCTGACATTTCAATGTCACTCGCTATAACGGTTAAGGAAAAACATCGTAAGGAAACTTGAATGCCGATTTTGCAAACCTCAAAGGTGTGTGAAGTCTGCCAACTCTGCACTAGGCCAGCGTGGTTGATTATGGCCAGTAACCTTCTCATTCAGAGCCCGTGCTCAATAGTCTGCCGTGGTGGGTTGACATGATGATGATAATTTTCGGGAGATTTTATGCCGTCCAGAGGCCTCCGGCATGGCTTCAAGATTGCTATCTAACAACCAGGACCTTACGTGGCATCCATTCCACCGAAGCGCTCATGAAAAATTTGGCCTCTGGTCACCAATCCTACCCATGCTACCGAAGGCGCCCGCTGCTTTGTAACTTAATGAAATTTAATGATCTCTTGTCACAGTACAGCTTAACCATTGTTTTTTGGTTATATCTTATAACTACTTATGTGAAAATAAATTTTTACTATATACAAAACATTTAGAACAATTTTTGGATGCCAACGAAAATGTTTCACAATAATTCTAATAACTTAAATTCTCTCTGCCCTTTTGAAAAAACTCCGTTGAATTTTCTATGAATATATTTAACTAATTATGACAAACCCAATTTACGTGGTAACGTGTTTTGTTCCCTTTGTAACGTTTTTTGGGTACGGTAATTAAATTTCTAACACGTGAAGGGAAAATAAAGGTACCTACCTTAAACAGTCATATTAATTTTAATTTGACTGGTCCGTTGGTCTACTGGCTAGTGAGTCTAACTGCCTGGCCGTGGGTTTGTTCCCCATCCAAAACAATCTTTTCTGTAATGAGCAGGAATATTTGTTTTGTTTCTGGGTGTAACAAAAACATGTAATGTATATGTGTGTTTATCAGTTGTTTGATCACCATAGTATTAGCAAAAATGTTAAGTTTGGGATGGCCGTGTGTACGTTGTTCCTAAATATTTATTATTAGTTTATAATAACGAACACTTTTAATTTTTTTATTTATGTAAAGTAATTTCGCGGTTATGTAATTTTGATAGCTTTGTTTAGACTTCCTACTAGTTAAGATTTTTTCTGTAGTTAATTATCAGATTGAAATGGAGCAAAATTTAAAAGCTGGTAATTTTTTAGAATAAGATATATTTGTACTCTCATTAGTAAATTTATTTTTTAATTTTACAAAATTGAAAAATAAAATACATAAAACGTCATAAAAAGCTCAATGAATACATGTTATTTCAAATATTTATATTTGATCTCCTGGATCTTTAAAGGGTACTTACGATCCCGGGGAAAGGTCAATTCCCATGAGTACAGACTACAACTTACTAAAAAAGGTTTTCTAAAGAATTTAGTCCTACTGTACGAAGCATTTTGATAAAGGAAAAACTTCTAGCGTGGGCGTCGCTAACGATGAGCAAGAGTTATGCAATGCCCAGGCATTTTACTGAAGAAAATGCGCTGAATCCAGAATCAATACTCGCCGTCTTATTCCTAGAATCTTTAATTTGACATCCATTAGTCCAAATACAGAGAATATTCGTCTCATGATTCAGATTAGAATTTCATCTTTTTTTTGCTATATCACCTTTGATTCATTTGTATATTGTTAGGAATCATCATGGGTTTCACTAAGATTAGTGGATTATGAATGATTTAGGCATAAAATTAAGATTTTCGGAGTAAAAATGTTATAAAAAAATAAATGATAAATTATACGCGAACAATTATTGACTCGTAAAGTTTAAAACTTCGATGTCTTAGAAGGTTATTTGAGGTTCGTATTCAGTATATAATTTATATAATAACTAGCTGGTCAAATTTGTTTGCGACACTACCTTATATTATCATTTATTTTTTATAGGGAATTATATTTATTTTTATTCTGTATTCAACTCCAAAGAATATGATTTTTTAAATATCCTCAATGTTCTCTTACAAAATATGAGGATATCTTGAAAAAAAATTTCAAAAACTTAAAATATCCACAACTATGTACCCTAGTTTAGACTGGATAGCCTTTCAGATATATCAGGTACCTACGATTTGAAGTAGAATATAAAGGATTAATATTGTCATGTGCTTCTGTAAACATTTGCACGTCCTAGAGTTTATATACCATTTTTAAAGCTGAAAGGCGTGGGAAGGTACGACCAGAATTTCGGCAGTGCAACAAAAAATATAAAACTGTAGCACTAGCATAGATGATGCATTGTCATGATGAACAAGGATTATAATTAGAAATAAAAATCCCTAAAAAGAGCCATGAAGCAATTTAAAACCACAAAAATACAATGTAATCAAAATAAATCAGGAAGTTCCGTCAACAACCATTTTGTTTTTGAACGTCAACGGTGATTACGACAAGGATTTTCATAAAGATGATCTTTACGAGGATATATTCAAAGTTAGAATTTTACGAGGAACACGTGTGGCCGTATTGTACATATGTCGTTTGTAGGGCAAGCGCGACGGTTCAGACGTCAGCTTGGGATGACGGTCGGTCACAAACAATAATTACTTTCGGAAATGTTTGTTCTTGGGTGAATAATAAAAGGCTTGTAACGAAGGACCTCCGGTGGGTCTGATGTTAATCAACCCCAAATGAATGAAAGCCAGGATGGACGCGTAAAATTAGTTTCCTCTCAAAATTTAAATTTAGTTGATCTTAGTCATAATTTCATAAATCTCTCGGTGCAAATTCGATCTGGAATTACGAGTGTAATAATGGAGGATATTTTGAAGTGTGATCATTGTATTGTTATTTGTAACCAAAAATTTTGTATTGCTATCGAACGCCTTCAAGCGGACGAAACATCTGGATACACGAAACATTGACCATCAATTCTTCCAACAACCATTGGGATATCCAGGTGGGATATGCTCTAGACTATCTCAGTTATGAAGAAATCCATACTCAGTTGTGGGCCATTAATCAGTTGAAGCTGTTCTGATTAGTTGGCTGGATATTATATCTTATGTATTTTTCGTCAAATGTGAAATGTTACATTGTTAATTTTGATTATTTTAATTATTCTCCAATAATTTAATTTAACGCGACATTTCTTAGAATTGTATGCAACTGACCAATTACATATGATTTTATCATGTTTTTGTCATATGATTTATTTGAATGAATTAACACCTTTCATATTTTTCCAGTAAAATTACGTTCTGCAATGTGACCTTGGTTTGTCCAGTTTTATAAAGGAGCTGTCACTTTTGATGAAAGTGCAATTTGACCATTGAACATTGTTCTGATTAAGATAAGTTTAACACCACTTGCGGTTTCATCAGTTTGATTTACGATATTGTATGTATTGATATCAATTGATACTTTCACGTCAATTCCTGCATTAAAATTCCTTGTCTTATAATCACACACACAAGTCTCGATTGTCTGTAAGTTTAAAGATATAAGCAATGTTTATATGTATGTAAGAATGTGTTCTATTTCTGTAGTCTCTTCAAATAAAAAATAGATCAATCTGTCTCGTAAACGCCGGCCCCGACTGAAATTAGACCAAGATAACGGAATGTTCACAGCTTGCTTTAAGCGACCCAAAAATCAAGTAATATCGGACGTGGTAGGCTGGAGGTTGGGTAGTAGCAAAATTCGTTAATCAATTTACTTATTAAATATATTATTAAATGAATGTAAGAATTAAATGTATTTTTCAATGTATATCAATTCATTAAATTTATGAATTCAACGCCTCCTTGCTTCGGAGGGCACATATAGGCATTCACCATAGGTTTTCACCATTAGATGACAATCGTTGGATCAAGTCGGAGGCCTCCAGATGGCATAAAAACTTTTGACACTTGAAATGGCCACTGAGCCCTCAACCAATTTATTAAAGCAGCATGATGGAGTATACTTTAAGCATCCTCATTATTAAGGAGAGTGATAGGTTGAAGCCAACTAGGCTATAGGGCGGTTTTTTCCAAGTAACATCCTAACAAAAGAACAAACTAAAAGGATTATTTCATTCTCAGTAATTTCCCTGAGTGACATCTGATTCGGGTGTCCCATCTGTTCGATGTTATTTCTTTATTGCGAACTCGAGATAATCCTTAGGTCTTTGCGTTTGATCAGTAAAGACATTTTTTCCCGTAGACACATTTACAATTCGGCCATTGTTTTTTTTACGCTGATTATTCCCTTTTGTGTCTCGGTCTGTAGGATTAACGACAGGCAACATCTGTGTTTTTGGCAAACCTAACGTTTAGTCTAGTCGTTCTGCTAATTCAATGGTTTGGTGAGGAACTTTTTCGGTTTAATTTTCGCAGTTAGTCTGTGAGTAATAATGTTCAGTCTTTCATTCTGGAAGGATTAGCGGGATATTAATTACGCAATGTATACAGAATACTAGGTAAATTATGCTGTTACGGGTACTCACGATATGAACACCATGCAACTGGTTCGATGTATTAGCGCGAGAAAATACATATATAGTGAGTACCCGAAACATAGCAAAATGTACACAGTCTACAATAAGTCGAGTTTGAAATTATAGAATACTAGGTGTTAAGTAATATACTAAGTACAAGAAATCTTTTTTTATTCCAAAGCAATTTAAGGCAAATTTATTAGGTGTTATAAAAGTGATTTATACGAGATCGATAAATAATTGTTGTACTTAACATTTCTAGAAAATGTAACTAAAAAACGGGAAACCCCGATTACGACGACTAACCACTAAATAATTGGCACGTTTTTTGACTATTTGTGTTAGTAATCATTTTTATCATGAAAAAAAACGACTTCAAATGCCTCCGACAAGTAATACAATGAAACCATCATAGTCAACGTAGTCGCAATCAGTTAAATATGCATCAATGATAAATCAAAAACTAACCATCAAATGTCGCTCAAAATTACATCCTATTATCCGACAAATATTAGCTTTTGACAAAAAAAAAATTATAAAAATCGGACTAACTAATATAAAGTTATTAACGAATATTAAGAAATACAAGATAAATGCTGATAGCTCAAAAACCACTCGTCTGATGTCGCTTTAAGTTACATGAAAATGCGGTACAAAAATTACGTTTAGAATAAAAAAATTATCGTTAAAATCGGTATTCCCAATAAAAAGTTATGAGGTAGAGAATACAACAAAAATTTCAAAAGTTATAATAACTCCAAAACTGCTCGTCAGATGTCGTTCAAAATACTATGGGACCACATCACAAGCAAGCTTTCGATAAAAAAAATCAAAATCGGTTCACTCAGTAAATAGTTCTGAGGTAACATAAATATTAAAAAAATACACACGGATTGAGTTCCTCCTCCTTTTTTGAAA
>DWJZ01004689.1:0-15029 GCA_018249125.1 Asbolis capucinus
GACTTCAGGAGCCGCGAGGCATCCGCCAATGTCCTGTCGGGACCATATTGCCAAACTTTAGCGCGTGGCTTGAGAGGAGGAAATGCGTCACTTACAGGCTGACACACACACTTATCGGACATGGCTGCTTCGGTGAGTATCTGCACCGAATAGGCAGGGAAGCGTCAGCACAGTGCCACCACTCTGGTGATGCTCAGGATTCTGCGCAGCACACGCTCGAACACTGTCCCACGTGGCAGACAGAGCGGCGGATCCTGAGGCAAAAGTGGGACCAAACCTCTCCTTCGAGGCTGTTGTTGCCGCGATGGTCCATTCTGGCGAAGTCTGGGACAGCATGGTCACTTTCTGCGAGCACGTTATTACCGAAAAGGAGGAAACCGAACTGGCCAGGGAACTCGTTGACCAGGCCGGAGACAGAGGAACCGTGGCGGGCGTCGCGGTGGGCGTCTTGGTAGGCGTCATGGTGGACGCCGTGGTGGGCGCTTATAGCTCCACCATCTTGACCCTGTAGCTCGGGAATAAAATATGAACTACGGTAGCTCCTGCCTGTCATAACAGGTGACTAAAAGGGGGCTTTCGGGGTTGAGGGCGGCCAGAGTGGGAGCTCGAAATGCCCAACGGCAACCCCGGGAAGAACGGCAGTATGTGTGGCCGCATACCGCTAAAAACTGCAAAGACTAGGTATGGGACTTCAGGTCTCATACGAGAAGAGCCCAACAATGAGCACCGTGCTGGGAGGATCCCGGTTGCGTTCCTTTAGAGATCCCGGAGTCCTCCGCGTAGCGCTGAGGAAGGCCACTGGGGGGGTTCTAGTGCTACAAATAGTGGTCCAAATCCAACATAACCCGGTATGTCGCTCCCACGACACCGGGTACCTTTTGAAGGTTTCCCCCTCGATACCAAAAAAAAGGTTGTTATCGTTTGGTGAAACTTGTTATCATTGTTACCATCAGGTGGGAAGGATGTGAATAATTAATTTATTGAGTTAAAACGTCGGAACCCTTTCAGCCACGAAAACTTCCGACCGTTGGATTGCGCACTAGTCCACCAATCTGCAATAGAGCACCCTGGTTTAGTATGCTCTAGGCCTTACTTACTTATAAGTATTCCCATGTTCAATATTGGGAGGATACTGGATTATAGCCAGGTATATTATACATACATACTCCAACACTATAATTACTGCTATAGAAGTTAGATAAACCATGCAACTTGGGTAACTGGCCAGTGGCTTTTAACCTAAACTGTACGGAATAACCGCTAACGTTACATTAAGACTATAATACCATGAACCAATGATGTTATAACTATAGATATGACACGAGTGCCCTCAAATAGCTCCCGCAATACTATACCAATTGATACACTTATCATTTAGTATGTCAGTGGCTGTTGCTGAGAGGAGTCGCGTTTTGTGTCAAAAATCATATTTAAATGAAGTAAAAACTATAAAACTAAAATAAAAAAATAGAGGAATAATATACCGAAGGTAAACTTACAATATTATAATGTAACATTTTTTTTATATAAATAAAACCAATTTTTCATTTATCCCACGTCAGATAGTGATCATCTAGACGTGTAATCGTAGGACGTTTGATTTACATTTGGTAAGATGGCGTCTGAAAGCAGATCAAAAACTGAAGAGCCAAATGTATGAAGATGACATATCTATGGTTATAACATTGCCACGGTTACCATGAATATTCCCGCGCAAATAACTTTGACACATAACGTGCACGACAAAATAGCCCTTCACTGACGTGATGGGGCGGACCAAACACTATATTTGGGATGCGGCTGTTCCGATCTGGTGTTGCCTGGGGTCATTTCGTGCTGCATAAAGTTAAGTATGACGTAATGAGTGTATAAGATTCATGACTTTTCCTACCCTTTATCAAAACCAGTTTGATCTGGTTCAAACTGGTAGGAAATACTTTTTAATCAACAGTTTAAACCTGTTTATTGAATTTGATATAGTTAAGAATGTTTGTTGACTCATTATAAATTGTAAATGAAATACATCTGGTTCGTCATCTTCGTTTTAGTATACCTATAGTTCATAGACAACTAGTAGTTAAATAATGTGTGAAATAAGTGTTTTTGTTTGACTGGATTTTCAACCATGGATTAAAACTCGCACACAATTACTCAAATATTGTATGTAATTAGTAATTCGCAGAAATAAAATGAATTATAATAAACTTAACAAAATCCATCTGAAATTATTGCTCTAGCCGTCCCTATTAGTAATCAGAATTGAAGCGAATATAATTTGTACAGTTGATAATAATCAACTTTATACATCCGTAATTATTATAATTTTCGTTATAATTTTGCGTTTGTTTTTATGTTTGATAAGCATTTTATTGATTCGAAGCTACTGTGTAATTATCTTTATAAATATGGTATCTGGCATGCCGAGCTTTGCTTAATGCTTAATTTAGCTTATTGTCACTACATACAACGAAAAAGGCGCCACCTCAATATTAAAATTTTCCAAAATATATGAAAACGCATATCCACGAACTTTAACAGATTTATTGACCCACTAAATTCTCTTATGATTTTCACCGTAAATGACATTGCGGTTTTCTGTAACCGTAACGGGTTAAAACCGCTGCGACATATTTATATGTACATACATATATATATAATACTTTCCGGAATGGCTCGTATTACACTATAAGATTTTTGAAGTTATACTTCCTTCGGAGTTTTAGGAAGAAATAATTAGATGCGCGCACACCGTCACAAAAAACCGACCCCTGAAGTTGGCTAGTCAACATTTTAGTATTTTTCTATTATTAGAGTAGGTTTTTCTACAAACTTAGGATAACGCGCAAGATTAATTTTTTAGATAGATTTTTATCTTGTTACACCACAGAAGTATAATTTCTTAAGTTTGTAAGTACACACAATTTTAGTGACTACGTCATAATATGGAAATCTTGATTATGAACACCGATAGATTTAAGGTCCCGTGACACAGTCACCTCAGATCCCTCCCTATCCTATTACGAACGTAAGCAATTTTCAAACTTCCTTGGAACCACCTCATCCAAATTGAAGTGACGATCTATATTTCGCTACCAACATAACAGTAAAAACAATTGAGGCAATCAAGTTGTGGAGAAAATTGGTGCCATTTTATTTTACGATTTGACATTTACAGTAAGTAGGATTGTTACATTTATAGCAACATTATTTTTCCAACTATTATATTAAAAGATATTTTAAACCTAGATATTGGATATAGTCATACTTATTGCTCAATAGACTTTGCCGAAACTAAGTACCTAACAGCTAATAAGGTTTTTTTTA
Organism: Asbolis capucinus; assembly: GCA_018249125.1. Classification (NCBI taxonomy): domain Eukaryota; kingdom Metazoa; phylum Arthropoda; class Insecta; order Lepidoptera; family Hesperiidae; genus Asbolis; species Asbolis capucinus. Next base: position 3,325 of record DWJZ01004689.1, read on the forward strand.
CACACGGCTAAGCTTCGAACTCAATAGAAGAAAGCGTTTTCAGCTAAAAACTATGGAACCCTAAAAAGTATCTGTTGTTGTAATTAATTTATGACGTTTTAAAGCATTCGATGATTGAGGCTCTCATAAGTTTGCGGCAGGTGTTAATTTCAAACGATCGGCAAAGATTAACGGCAACATCGGGGTGGTCGAAAAGTCGATAAGTGACCATTAGTGTTCGCAAGTTGCGAACTGTGCTTCAGAAGGCACGTAAAGGTTTTGACTCCTTTTACCGTTGTCAGATGGCGGCCCTAAAGTCTTGGCTGGTTAGTTGGGCTAGGGCTTCAATATAGCTTGACCACTGCTGTCTACAATAAAACCTAGCTTTGAAATTCACATAGTTTTTAGCTAAGTCTATAGTTGTTTCTATTATTAAATGTGATAAAAACAGCAAAATAAAACTATAATCATTTAAAAAAACCAAATTCAAATTACATCAATAAATAATTAAATTACAACACCATCACCGAAGTCGGAGTCAGTTAAATAAAAAATTACAGAATTCAATACAATGTTTTTAGTAAAATACGCGTTATTAGGGATAACTCTAAAAGTACTCGCCATTATCGTTGTGAAATTTAAATAGGACATGATAAGCACCAGCTATCTAAAGAAAATATCATCAAAATCAGTACACCCAATAAAAAGTTATAAGACAAAAATACAGTCGAACTGAGAACCGACACCTTGTTTTGAAGTCGGTTAAAAATAATCATTCATCACCTGTCATCAACGTCGATATGAAATAGATAAATCGTGAATTTGAATAACAACCAACGCAGCTTTCGCATAAATCTCTCACATTTATCGTTCAAATTAATTCATACTTAATTTAACGATTAAATTAATTACACCAACAGCATGTACCGCTTCCACACTCAAAAATTTACGTTTAAAGTTAATAAAATACGTAGGTATATAAAATAGTAGAGTCCAATCAACTACTGTGGAATTTACTTATTTCGACGAAACTAACGAACCACCATTTAATTAAAAACATATCAACCAAACGTTCCCGGAATATTTACGATGCCGCTAAAACATAGCCCTAGTAATAATTTAACTGGTGCCTAATAAGAAAATTATGTAAAATAGAACGATTATAATTAATAATTGAGGTTGGGACGAGGAATACATTAACGTACAGTATTTAGGTGATGCTTGTTTTTTTCTATCTTCAACAGGAGAACATTTGTATTATTAAAGGCACTTCACATAGGAGTGCGAGAATGAATATGTACGTTATTCGTTTAAAATTAATATGTTAAAATATGTATCTTCTCGATTGAACATCTTTGTTCTGCCTTTTAGTGAATTTGCGGGAGTGATTTTGTACAATGCATCGGAAATGCGCGCAATTTTATTTGACCAAATATTTTTTAAATATTCTATATAAGATAATATATAAGTTATTGTAACATCCAGAAGGCGTTGCGGGGAATTTTTATTACAAAAAAATATTGTATATTACGAAATAATGCTTGACATACTACTAGAAACATTTTTTCTGGATATAATATTAATGTTGCTTATTACCAAGGTGAAATGTCAGATGCTATATCATATGCGAATACTCGGTAGTTGTTTTTATTCATGGTAAAATTAAATACAACATACGTCAAAACCTTTTGTAGTTCAGCGGATACGAACCACACAAAATAGCGCCGCTATACATAAAAACAGACAAACAAAACATTGTTATTACGTAATTAACACCGTTTTACGTTTTTCTGACATATCTCCCAAGTACAGAAATCTTCTATTTATAATAAAAACGTTATAGATTAAGTAAAAAATTGTGTAGAATACCCTTACGCTTATTGGAAATTAATCCACGTCCAATACCATTGGGCTTAAACGCTGAAGATACGGCCCGAGATCAAGCCACCTTGATTAATGCACGCGACCCTTCGACAAACAACCCATAAATAAAAAAGTTCACAAATTAAGTTGATAAGTTGTGGTAATGTATGTAGATAAAATAGCGTATTAATTCGTTACTTGATTTATAGCAAAACTTCCTAATAAATTTTACGTGTTGCTTGTTTTTTTGGGATTATTATTAGACCTGCGGACCAGATACTGCAGGTACGTATATAGATGCTCGGTACTTTTTAAAATAAAAATTGCTTACTTGGAATGTCACCTAATACATTTGGTTAGGCATGGCTATACACTATAACATACAGCTAGTCTACATTCTAAATCAATAAGATTCGAAACATATTTTTTTTTTATTATTATTACTTTTGATGATTTAACTCCTTTAAGATGATTTAACGTGGTGACAAAATTGATTCATATTTTCTAAGAAATCGAAAATAAAACCGGTTTGCTTTCATCAACTCAGTGTTCAGTGATTAAATGTTAGTGAATACTACCTACTTTTTCTTCATAATTATAGCATTTTAATGTAATGTAATAATAACATTTTAATTTTAATAATTATGTTATGCCATATTAAATTAAGTTCCGTTACATTGTGTTACAGATATGGTTTGGCCTACAGCTGTGTTCCTTATACGCACATTCCAGATTTTGTTACAACGTGACTATTGAACAAAATAATAAAATTAGTTCCCGTTTTATATCTTGTTTTCACCCTTTTACATTTTAAATTTCAATTACATTATGATTTTCTCTTATTCATTCATCAAAACACAAAGAAAGCCTTAATGGTCGTAAGCTTTGTTCCTTGGAGTGCGCAGTGTTATTGATTGTTCAAAAACAATTTCATTCACGAACACATTAATTTTGCTGTACGCTTTGATTTTGTCCCGTGTTAATTTAAAAAAAGCTACTGAAATGTTGAATCTATGTATTTTAAATTGGGTAATTTTGGCTGGCACGACATCATTGGAAATACATATATTTCATTCGCCTATTACTATATTTATCGATGTGTAATACCTGAAGCACAGTTGCTGGGTTGGTAGCTGTTTCTTTATTCCCTCCCAACAATTTAACCGCAAATATTATCTACAAAATAGCATTAAACTTATCTACATCAGAAGGCATTTGTTGACTTATTTTACCTCGTTTGTAAGAAAGCATTGGATGATTTTGTCTCAGAGTAGTAAGAGATGTAGTTCTGATTGAAAACCTTGATTGAGTCAAAAAACTCTATTCTAGAACATCAGCTGGACCCGATTACTAGAGTCTGTGATAATTTGTTCTTTTTCTACAATATGAACAACAACAGTAAGCTATGTACATCTTTAATTAATTACATCATCAAATAAGTCTGGTTGTTCTGTATTACAGTTATAGTACAAGAAATTTGATGATTTGAAAAACATTTAGCTTCTTACATTTTGTATTCGAAAGTTGATAAAACTTAATAGTCTTTTAGCCTTCAAAACCATCGAAGTGATTTTGTATTTCCTTAACAATTTAACTACAGATTTTTGAAGAACTCACAACTTTATATATCAAAAGTCTTATATTTAATTTCCTGTAACTTTTTTTTTATCTATGGAAACCTTAAATTATTTTATTACAATTCTGGGTAAAGAATTTTCTGGAAAATTAATCTGGTGTCAATGTAACAGGTACAAGATATATTAAAATTTAAACAATTTTTGCCCTTATCTCAAACTTTGAGTTAATAGGTTTGAATATCAAATTAAGGACCATGCCAAGGCTATTTTTAATATTTTATCTATTCATCCAACTAATATTATAAATGTGAGAGTTTGTATAAATACACTTATGTTCATACGTTTACGTTTCCTTTACACGGTAACTGTTAAATGGATTACGATGAAACTTGGCATACAGATAGATCACATTCAGGAAATTAATATAAGTTAGATTTCATCCTTATAATCGGTTTTCCTGGGATGATGCGCAGGTAAATATGTTGTTATATTTGCGTTTCAATGCGTCTAGAATAAAACTTGGGCTACGTTTTCTCAACAAATAATGCGGGCGAAGTCGCGGGTAGAAACGTTTCAATGCGTCTTGAATAACATACATATATTAAACCTTCTTTTACATAGCACATGACGCGAGCGCAGCCGCGCGTAGTAACTCGTTATGCATAAGAAAGTTGCCTAGCAGTTATCATAATTACAAGTATATCTATAGTATGGTTTAAGTAGGTATAATTACCTACTAAGTTATCTACTTTTAATTACTGGATAGTACATTATTGAAAATCGTTATTGATCTACGTTATTTAAGTCAAAAACGGTTCCTTCCTGAGCACATTTGTTTGAGTCCAGGTGTTACCCTGACAAAACAATCAGCCCTTGAGCGCGAACAGGGCGGAGTTGCCATTCATAAAAATTTATAAAATTCATCAAAAAATAAAAGCGGCCACACAAAAACTCAATGGGTCTGTTCTCTTCGATGGCCAGGCAATATTTTATAATATTAACTAGTCAGGGTTGTGAAGAATGGGTGTGTTTCAAAAAATTGTTATTGATTACATTGTATCGGTTTCTTTTACCGGCTCATGTTTTCTGATTATATTCCATTCGTTGTTTTGTGTTAGCTAGCTAATCTTTTCAATAAGTTTTATCATGGGAATTTATTACAAATCTATTAAAAATAATTGTGTATACAATAGATGTTCACTATTATTAAGACATAATATAACAGGATTACCTTCATATGTTTTAAACTAATATCGTAATATTTTAAATCAAAACGGGTACTCACGATCATGACCCATGCAACTGGGTCGAAATACGGTATGCGATATAATAATAAATAGATCCCGAGTACCAGTATGCATTTAAAAAGTCTAGTATAATTCTAGTATAATCGTTTTGTGTAGTATGCATCAGTACTTCAAATAATAATTCAGTTAGTAAAAAAATCTTCAAACCATAAATAATGAGGAAGGAAAAATACCGTAGTGGACGATAATTCTAAAGTTTAGTACACATAACAAAAAAAAAAGTAAATACAACATATTGCAAACGTAATAGTAGGTCATTTATGATAAAAACTGTACATCAATGAAGCTTCTTGTATTGTAGCATGTTTTCATAAGCCTCAAGTACCGCCTCCCTTTCTAGGGATCAGGGATCTTAACGGTCGGCCGCGCACCAATGCAATAATTAGGAGTGTATCTTACAATTTGCCAAAGATATCCACTGTACTCTTTGTATTGTAAGTGGATTCGGTGCCAACAAAAGAGATTTTGCTTGACACCGCCGACCATTCAATGAAATCTATATAATACACGCGTGTGTTAATGTTATTGTTAAGAGCCACATCTGTCGGTTGACGTAGATTCTGTAATTTTACAGTTTAATCAGCGTTAAATGCGCACAAGAGTTACCGCGAGCGCAAAAAAATTGAGGGTTCCGACAGTCGTTCGAGTTTGGAATGCGAAATCATAAATCATTGAACCTCGATGACGCTGGCAATAAAATAAAGGGAGCACCTTAATAAGAATGTCAAGTAGACTGAGAGGTAGATGGAAATATGCTGACTTGAAATATTTCTTGAAAGGAAATCACTTCAGTGTGATTTTTAAAAGTCTCTCCAAGAGGAATTCAAATCCTTGTCTTATAAAGCAATTTGTTACATATTTGATAAAAGTATTTGTAATTAATAAGTATGACGAAAATACTTTGTAATAAATTAGTCATAATTTCCTGATTACAGATAGTTTCTGATTATCTGTTTGATGAGAAGTCGGGAATTGCAGTTGTCATGTAAATTCGTATAGATACAAATCAAATAAATAAAAATATTGCTATATTACCTAAGGAAAGTAACGAATTGAAGAAGATAACCAAACTAACGCTTCCACTTTGATATTAGAAACAAAATAAGAAATAAAAATGAGACTTAAGACATGACAGGATAGAAGTTGCGGCTTCAAAGAGATTTTCCCACAATGTTGAGCAATATAAACCTAGAAGACAGTCATCTCATGAAGATATGTCATCTATTATGGCTCATTGCAGTGGCCACTTAGCCCAGAGAGGAAATAATTTATTCAAAGCGTACCACAGTCTATCTTCTCCTTATTGGACCACTTAGAAGGGCGATACTCATGGGCGTATTGAATATTAAAATATTGTAGTGCTTCTCTGTTTCCCTTGTAAATTCTAAGATAGGACATTACAGTAGGGCAGAACATTTCTGAAACAGGAAAAAAATTATTTCTGTTGATAGTGGTCTGATCTGATGGATTTTACTAAATATTTCATTGATACCTACTTCTTGACAGAATTTCGTTTCCATTTTCGTTGTTTATCACAGGACTATCTCTAGAACATGAGTGTTTATAGATAAACATATGATTGTTACCTACACATTGTTTAGTATTTATGTAATAGCTACGAAAAAGTACAAACATTAAAGAATGGTAAGAATCTTGTTTAACTTAATTTTGTTTAGCTTTAATATACGAATCCCTTAATACGCAATACGCCACTCGCTTTGGCATCTTATTTATATTCTATATTCCTAAATCAAATTCTTAGACACAATATAAGTAGTTCAAGAAGTAGTATTCCGTTTTGCAATTTAGTAACCTATTTCCCACGCAGTCGTGATATTCACAAATTACTAAGTCATCAATTAGCGGCTCATTGTGTGGTAGCTAAAGTTAATTAGGCGACTTCCCTGTACCGTTCACAAAAACAGCAGATGCGTGTTCGTGTATATGTACAAGCTGCATTATTAGTTGCTCAGTAATGCTTTTGTTTTTATTTCTTTTGCTAACCACCCGCACTAAAACACCATCTGTGTTCGGACACGGTTCAATGTAGGTTCGCGGTACACATGGTTGGGTTGTGTGTGGAGCTTGTGTCACTGGGGTTATTGCGATATACTTGTACAGAATAGATTTATCTAATGTCCTTACAGTATAGTTGGGTAAAGAGTAACTTCTACTTAAATAAAAGAGATCTAAATGATAATCAAAGTAGGTCAGTTATATCGTTAAACGATCTGTAAATTTCAAAAAACGCTGATGTAAAAATTGTGATATTTATTTACGATTTTGTTCAATATCTTTTAACAAGGGCATAGTGATTATTTTATAATGATCTGACTTAATAGAGGAAAAACTTATTTTTCATTCTTAATAGTCAGTATCGCTTAGTTGTATCAGCAAAGATTACTGATGGGTTGACATCTAAAATAGAAAGCCATTTTTGGCTCTGCGACTGTAATTATGACAATTTGTTTTCTACATTCTACATTCAAATTTGTAAATCGAACGCAGCGGCCATATAACGTAATTTAAATTTAACTTAATTATAACACTTGTCTATAGGACTGTACGAGATTGTATGACTGTAGTGGGAAGATTTATTGCGATCTTGCCGACTCGGAAAGTAAGCGCGGCTTGTCTTTTTGTTTCATTCGTTCCACGGTTAATCACTGAATGATGTCGGCTTAATGTGTTTTCGGTATAATCTGGTTAGTGTCATAATTACACCAATTTTCTCCCTTCAATATCGTTAGTGCTTCGTAGTCAACCATGCTCTCCAGTATAATAACCTTAAATTTGTTTCAAAGCACCTATGTTATTTAATGTGTAATAAATTTCGTATTGTATCTTTATTATACTTACTTAATTATATAATGATCATTTAAGGATTACAGTGAAATCTTTTGGATAAATATTTTTTTAAATTAAGATCGTTTCTGCTCTGATCTGATAGAAGATCAGATGTTTTGTTATTATATGTAAACGACTAAAATTGCGAAGTGCCTACTATAAGTCACGATACTTCACAATCTATCAATATAACTAATTAATTTTGAGAAATTTGTATCCAATATTCGTATCATCACGATACTTGGACCGGTTTATTAAAACGTATTGTGATATAAGGCGCTTGAAATTTTCATTCGATAACTTGATGTTATAAATTTATTTTAATTGGTCATAGTTTGTAACAAGCAACAACTACTACTAAACTTTTGTACGTTTATGAAGATTACGATCCGTTTTGGAGGCAATATTAATAGTTTTTGGAGATGAAATTTCTTCGAAATCAATTTGAGAAGTGATTAGTTCTTATTGTAACGACTCATCGTATTTCACGTCAGATAATAACTACAGGTAGTAAAGAAGGTATTACCAAATGATTTCGTTTATCACTAATAATACCTTACGTATTTTGTTTGAAGATTTAGTGACGTTTCAATTCTGTCTATATTCGGTTTATATAACCTGTGGTTAATATTTAATCTTTATTAACAATCTTTAGATTTCCTAACCTAGAACTAATTAAAGGTTACTTAATTAGTTAGTAAGTAGTTGGTTTCTGGGCATAGATTAAATGACAGTACTAATATCGTCCTATTGAGGTAATGGAGCTTGAAAGTGACAGATTTTATCCTTTATAGTAGACCATGTTGATTTTGGGATCATTCAATTTGTCTGTATAGCCTATTTATGTAATCGATGTATTTCAACCTTCGTCTTTTTAGTTCTTAATTAAGCCTTAGATTAAGTTGAATTACAATTTTTAACCAAATAATGATCTCAGGTTATACATTTCTCATATATTATCTAGTATATCAATTGCATATATTTCCTTATCTATCAACTTCAATCTTGATAGGAGGTTCACAGCTCGGAAACGGGAAAAAATACGACGTCCATTGGAATTTTTACTGGTGTGAACTGAAGGACGATTCCCGATGCAAATTGATCAAGCGAACATGCAATCGGTATTGAAGAGACAGACTAATTTACATATCACACGGTATGAATTTCACGAGTTCTCCCAAACAGTTTTTGAATGCTTTCCCTTTGAGGTGAATTATCTTTTAATGCATATGAAGTAGCCGGCCAGTTTGTTTGATGCAATGCGGTCTATTCGATCCCTTTTATCTCATAAATGAAATTATCGACTTTCCCGTTACTTATGAGTATAGTTAGCTTCGTTTACATTTTACGCTTACACTTTCTGTGTACGATGTGACTACTAATTAAGTGGCAAAGATATCAGTAACTTTATTTTGATATTATTAGACAGACATAATATTTTCTCTTCAGCTTGATCACATACAAGTAGGTACAAATTTGGTACATACTTAAGTTTTTTTAACTTAGCTACTGACTTCTTTGTTCGAAGTAGTAGTTCATATACATAATTATGTTATACTTCATATTTATCGTATGTATGTTTGTGACCCTTTTTTTACTTTTAACATAGTATTAATCCCTTAAACTAAATATTTTATTATATATTAGTTTTAAAGGTACCAACACAACGTAGTTGTCTACTACTGTATCAAAACAGAACATTGCGCAACGTTGAGACGTATCATAACAAAGAACGCAATTGAAAATAAATTGATTCCTCCCACCCATTAAAAATGAAAATGAATATCATCTCATTTATACTTTACTTGTGAGGGTGAACAATATTATGATTCTAACTTCGACGTGTTTCGAGCAGCCGTTGAAAAGACGGATCAATTCCTACAATTAATGTCGATGACTTTGCTGCGTAATATCAGGAACACGATGTAAGATTCCAGAACGGTTTGCGCCGTCGTTTTGTAACAAGTAAATACTAATGACCTCTCTAGTCAAGGACAAAAGAGTATCAAAATTCAAATATGGGTTACAGATGTGGAGATACCATTAGTATAAGATTCAATGGAAAATATATCATGGAAGAACTTCAAAAGATGTCATTAGCATTTATTAATACTGTATTGGACTTTCTAATACTGTTCTATTGAACTATCATATTCGCCCTAGTAATTTTTCATCATTGGATATTATTTTTTATAATTAATAAAGATTTTGTCATCCCTAATACGGGCCCAATTAAATTAACATCTATGAATTACGAGCCTGTCTTACTGTTATCATAAAATTGTTAATCTACTTTTATTGACACAATAACGATCGAACTATTTTTAATAAGCGGAAGCATAAACAAATGTATGCATAATCAGGAGCATCGTAAAACCTGTAAATAGCCGCTATATTTCTCTTTCTCTTTGCATATGACTCATAAATTTCTTATGTTGACAAAATGATATTTAATGCGCGTTAGTTCTATTATTACTCCGTCGGAGCTTATTCTTCAAAACTCATTTGGGACCTAATGCCCTCGAGCATCCATACTTAATTTTAAAGGACACGTTTTTTTTTGTCGACTCCGTCATCAATCTGCTCGTCTCGACCACTACTTATTTCCTTGTTATTTCTTTCGTCCTGCTCTTTACGTTGTATAGAGAGGGTAACAAATAGAGAACGTATTATCTATTTTGTCTTAGCCGTGACAATAATTAATGACTGGATTTAAACGCTTCCTCACGCCCGTGACATTAACATAAATAGAATGATCTTCGTATGCTCGTTTCAGCCCCTTTGATTCTCGTATTTTTAGCTTAGATGGCTCAACTTTTGTATATTAATTTGTTGGTTGTATGTGCTGTGCTGTTCTCAGTACTTTGATGTTTTGTGTTAAGAGGCGTCTGGTGATTTTCAGCTTAGTGGTCGTTACTGAGTCCATTGGACAGTTTACAAATATCTGTTTAATTCAAACCCAAAGCTTTTTATTATGGAACGATCAGGGGGATCTTATTTATGAACTTAGTATAAATTTATGAATGTAAATGTTATACCAATCTTCATTGGAGCAGCCTGATGTTATAGTGGTCCTCAGTTATAAGGGGAGATCCGTTTTCAATAGTGGGCGATTGTAAGGTTGAATCTCAAATGCCATATATGACAAAAAATCTTATATACACATTAATAGTTTTCTTTTTAATTCTATACGAGCTGGCAGTTACTAAAACTCATACATGAAAAATCATATTTTTTCTCTGATAATTTATTCCTTTGGTGATGATAATGACGCTACATTCCTCCATGAATTTCAAATTATAATTCCGTCAAGATTGATACTTAAAGAATATTGAAAAATATCATCCTTGCCACCTAAAAGTACTATTTTAGGTATATCCAGTTAGAGAATTCCGGTATGAAACGGACTGACAATTAAGTCATTTAAATAATGGGACAATGGTTGAATTCTGTTGTTCTTAGACCGAGAACAATATAGAGACAAATTCATTGGTTGTCGGCAACACGCATAAAGCTGGCGATTAACGCGAGGAACACCCGACAGCTCTGGACAAAGACAATAATGTTCTGAAGAGTTATGAACCAAACACTTGCTAACCATCGTTGGTTAAACGTCGTAAAACTGACAGAACATGTGTTATTATTTGGTAACAAAATGGTTATAGTCGATATAAATTGTGTTACTTTTCTCTGTTTACTAACTGTAACAATTTAGTTCTGCCTTTTAATAGCTTGGAGAAATTTAGATTATGTATTTTTGACTTTTCGTCTTACAATAGACAATGGTTGTAATAGTCTAGTGGTTTAATTGTTGGACTCTTGATCGGGAGGTCCTGGGTTCTAATCCAGAGGTGTGCACCTCTAATTTTCAAAGTTATGTGTTTACCAGTAGATTATCATTTATTACGGTTAAGGAAAATCCGTGAGGAAACCTGCGCTTTTCAGAGTCTTTAAAAGTTCTCAAAGGTGTATAACGTTCACCAATCCGTAGTTCGCCGTGGTGGACTATGGCCTGTACGTCTCACAATGTGCGAGGGGTTCAGTTGACATGTAAATATAGTATATACAGCCTTGGCCAAAAGTATTAGGCACCCTATAAATTACTGCAAAATTACATGTTCAGGGAGAAAAA
>DWJZ01004690.1:0-15028 GCA_018249125.1 Asbolis capucinus
GGTGATACAGCACCCCTTGGGGTATCCGAATCACCCCCATTGTTCAGGTCTTCATTCTCAAAAATGCAGAAAAAAAAGTTGAAGACTAGGCAAAATCGCAGAACATACATGGGGGTGATTCGGATACCCCAAGGAGTGCTCTATCACCGGATTTCCGCTTGACATTATGTTTTGGGACACCCCGTATATTTAAAAGTTTATATTATTAATTTCCGCTCTCTACTGTGTCCTTTTAAATCCTCTGGCACCACAATACCCTAAGCAACGCTTTGCACATGACAGCGATCGATTTCTTTGTTCCATCATAAACCTATCCTTACGCCCTCCTGTCTACTCTTCTAACTTCTACAAAAAAATCTCCTCTGCTTTATCTGTATCTCTATGGAACTCACTACCTCACTATACGCTTCGCCCCTTAAACTCATTCAAATCTCAAGTCAAAGCCCACTATTTGTTCTCTAACTGGCCTACCGTAACGTTATTTATCATCATCTCTTTTCTCACCCTGTTAACTTTTACTCTTCCCGTTCTTCCTTCATCCATGAACACTGCGTATAGCAGATTCTTTTTTGTTGTGCACCACACCCCCGTAAGACTCCAGCATTAATCTCCTCTGTCGAAGGTTACCTGGAAGAGATCGTTCCAGCGATAAGGTCGCCTTTTGTTCACTGTTGTTATATTTGTCCTTGTATATTTGTATGTTTTGGTGTGTGATAAGGTTATTATTATGTCTGTTTCGATATATATTTCAGTTGCAACGTTTCGACCGTGAGCTGGAGGCCCTCCGGCCACATTTATATGAGTTTCCAGTCAAGTTCCCGCCCACTTATCCCTTCGAAGAAGACGTTCATTTACCCACACACTATATGAAGACTAGGTTAGTATACATTTATGTATTTTTTTACAAATATATGTATGGTACCTAAATTCGAATACTAGCTTATTTGACAATTTTTTCCTTGTCATATACGTCACCTCATCATCAGACGCGGCCATCCTTAAACATTTGTTAATATTTTGGCCGTTTTGTTATTGATTAACAATAATGTCGATTTGAATAAGATTTTTTTCATGCAAGTGTGATGAAAAACGTCGTATGACATGCGTGTGCATTGATAATTACATACTCGGTATGTACTATTAATGCGTAAGCGATGGAGACCAGTAATGGTACGCGATGTTCCACAGATGTCCCGCGTGGTGCGACCGCATCCTTCTGTCGCAGTCAGCGCGACTCCTCATACAGCAGACGGATGCAGCACGCGCCGACAACAGAATGCATTCCTCCAGGTGATTTAATTATCAATGAACAGCTTCTAAAATCATAATAAGGTTATTAAAGTATTGAAAAACACGAGCTTTAATTAAAGCCAATCCTGAACGTAGCATCAGATCATGCTTGTCATATAAATGCTTTGTCATCGATACCAAAGGTTTATGCAAAATATCACCTCCGTAGAAAGTGGACCTAATTAAGCTTGCAAGATTTGACCCAAACAAACTAATATACTAACATACAAATATACAAACATACACTGCAAGTTAAAAACAAGTTTAATAAAACATTTTTAAACCCTTCAAAGGGAGTCAGAGTAGTGTAATTTAGAATTTTGTAATTTGGGCGTTCTAAGATGAAGTTCTCTGATGATTGGATGGGAAAGGAATAAAATTTATACATATTTAGGCACACCAAAAATATATAGTTACTTTTGTGAGATAATTATTTTTGAATATTGTAAACCAGTATTGTGATCTTGTCTCTGCTCACAATAAATAAATAAATATCTGAATATGTTTGTCAGTTGTCAGATCACCGTAGTACAAGCTAACGCTTAGTTTGGGTTCAGATCCTCTCCCATCAGCCTGGGTTGACTGGTGAAGAATGTCAATAAGCATTTATTCCGCCCTTTGTAAAACCTATTTTAGGAAGAACAATAAAGTGTAAATAAATAATAATAAGTTAAAAAATTCGTGGTTTTTGTAAGACTCAAACTCAGAAACTATTGTTCTCCATCTGTCCAACGTTCAAACCAATAGTACCCTAATGGTCACATGAGATCAGAGGAACGGACTATATGTATGACCTTATGGTATTTGTTACAGAAAATCAGTTGCGGAGTCGAATGACAGCGGAAGCGGTAGCGGGCGGGTGTCTTCGTCTGATAGTAGCCCGGCACGCTCCGGCTCCCCTGCTAGGCAGAACACTCAGGTATACATCATCATCAACATTACTGACTTATATTTCTATGTCCTTCCTATTCCTATTTTTTTTTTGTTTTTTTTTCATACGGTACAATATCGAAGTTTTCATACTGACCCCTAAGCGTTTTGAAAATATTTAATAACCTTTCTCATCAGTGATAATGTAGAATGGTAAAGGAATTTTTCAAATCGTCTCATTTGTTTCTGAGCCCATTCTCTACAAGAAAACAAATTATCAAATCTTTTCTCTTTATAATATTAGTATAGATTACTCTACCTACTAACTTATTCAGAGATAGACGGATAGAATATTGAAAAATCTCACTACCCACAGGGTAGTCCGGGTAAAACGTTAGAGAAGAAGTCGAGTGTGGCAGAACTGGAGGCGCTGAGTGTCCCCGGCATCGCAGTCAGCAGGAAGAGTATTGCTGATCCCACCAGCGTGCAGCAAGTGCTTAATGCTAGGTCAGTTTACCACTGGTTCCCAATCTTAGGCTACCGCAGAGGAAAAAAGAAAACTAAAATTTATTTAAAAAAATTAAAGAAAATGATACCAATTTATATCTATTATGAATTATTAATCTATACATATAAAATGTTTTGTTATGACTGACGTATTGACGTTGAAAAATGGAGGGTATTTTCTTAGTATATCATAGGCATCCGATATGAATGGTTTTTTTTAAATTCCACCCCTAAGGGATGAAAAAAAAGGGGCAAAGTTTGTATAGGACAATGTGATTCCTTGGTACAATCATAAATAAAAAATATCCCCTCTCTCTTTAATTCATTTAATGTTTAATTTTTCTACAAAAGCTGTTATTTGATCGACTCGTATTCAGCAAGATTTTATATTGGTCCAACAGCTCTGTTCTGTCCGAGCTTAATTTCATTATTTAAATAGATTGGTTCGTCAAATAAAAAGTGCGTCGGCTTCCTGTTACACATTTCCGTTTCATCGCAAGAAATAACTCCGACAGATTGGCGGAAAGTGAGCATATCGTAGATAGAAAGAGTGTTATACACCGACTTACAATTTTCACTTTTTTCTAATTTATATATAACAATTGGTGAAAAATATCTTTTCTTAATATAATGATCTAATGCCACAGTGATAAATGTAACTATATAGTATTTTTCCTGTGTTTGTGTGTATATTAATTTACTTGATTGAAAATCTCCACAGGTTTGCACATATAATTGAGGATAACAAGTAAATAAATAAAATGGATTCTGCATTGTTGTATAATGTGGGCATGTGTGTGTATGTATGTGTGTATAATTATACAATGTACTTGTATAATTCATGTCCAAAATAGGGGGAGGTTGATAACACATTACTCACCGTAAAAATTTATCTTAGAATACAGATCTCAATCTCAGGCTGAACTACCAGTGTGTCGTAAAAAGTGTACAGCAGTCAGCTGCTCGGTGATAGGGCTTTGCGGAAGGATTATAATAATTTTGTGAAGTCCATCTGACTAGCTGCCACCCTCTGGTTTGAATCGTTACTGGCAGGCAACGCGTTAGTAACATGCCAGTCTCGTAGTGTTAATGTCCATGGTCCAAATCTTTTTTAATCCTTAGAACAACGTTACATTTATTTTATTGTCTATATCTTTTGGGCTTAAAGTAAATATAAAACTTTAAACGTTAAAATAAAGAACTAACGCTTATCGTAATTTACTTATGTATTTCTACCCAGTGGCATGTCTCGCGGCCACGCCAGCACTTCGATTATTGTAATTTATACCGGTAATTCCAATCACCTATAAAAAGGTTACGGCTATTTCTCGTAAATGACTATAATCGTAAGTACTCGTTTCATTTCAAAATGTTTGTTTTCCACGCCGGGAAAGTTTAATATCATTTTTTGTATTATAAATAAGACACACTAAACTTGATTGTTGCATGATGTATGCATACAAGAAAATACAGAGTTGTATGTATGTGTGTGTATGTGACGTCATTTCCTTGGTCATGTTCAGGTAAGATTGTTGAGAAACAGGCATGCCCCTTATAAAATCAGTTTGGAAATTGTTTATGTAATATATGCTAAGGATGGTATTTTTGATTAATTAATCACCTCATTAGGTGAGGAAGTGAAGAAATTAAAACCAATAATCATAAGGTACAAGAATATGTATCGTCTTATTTTCTCAACGTCTTATCTCCAAAAAATATATATTTGCACACCTCTACAGCAGTATTATTACATGGTATTCATGACTATAATATTAATATTATTTGAAATTATTATTGTTACTTTAAAATGATTCTACTTCAAAATAATCATAAAAAAATGGCATTTTTGTGAGGTTGAGATACTAAGGCGACGAATGTAATGAATGTAATATATCTTGTATATAAGTTTGAAGATTTAACGTAATGATTTTGAGTTTAGTTACAGTTTTTGTTTAGGGGCCGTCCATTTATCGCTTTAGGCCTAAAGTGGTGGGGGGGGGGGCTTACCACCATATACTACAAGGCGAGAGAAGGGAGGGGATTTATTAAAGTATCGCATTAATTGATCTTCGAAATAAATACATATTAAAGTTTTTAAGGATGTTTTGAGTATTCCTATATAGTAAACATTTTAAATTTTAGGGGGAAGGTTAGTGCAAAACCTCACCGCATATCACTTGGACGGAGAATTTAAAAAGTTTCTAAAAATCATCACGTAATAAATGGGCATTCCCCTTAAGTCTTTCCATCGATGTCTCTAAAAAACTTGCAATACAAATGTTGTAACGTAGCCATTATTAATAGGGACGCGGACGTGTCGCCAGGCCGTCGCAGACTAGTCCGCAACCAGTCTGAGGGTTCCCCTAAAGGGGAGGCCTCCTCTGAACTTCGGCGGCTGGTTGACGCCCCGTCTCGGAGGAGGAATGAGTACGGCGTTATAGGGGACACGGCGTGCATGGGAGACCATAAGGTAACGTAGAAATGGCATAGGGTAAATTAAAGTATTAAGGTAAAATAAAGTAGCGTAAGGTACTAGTGGCTTCAACCTATCAATGGCCCACTACTGAGCTCGGGTGTCTACTGAGGAGGCCTAGAGCTTACTCCACCATGCTGCTCTAATACGGTTTGGTGGAGGGGATATTGGCCAACCCAAGTGCCGGAAGTTTTTATGCCACCCGAAGGCTTCCGAAATGGTTTAACGACTGCGACACGACATCTACGACAACAACGGCGGCTTTACGTGCCCTCCGAAGCACGGAAGCCCTCGTGATTTTTTTGTCACTAGCGGTCGCGCATCCTCAAGGTAGTAGTAATACGATATAATTAATATGAGGTAACATAGTGATATCATGTAACATAAAGTATTAGGTAACCGAAAGAGATATGAAGTAACTTTAGGTAACACTAAGTGTCTTAAAGTAACATGAAACAGCTTCCTACCTAACGCAAAATTACATTAAGTGACCCAAGGTAATATAAAGTTACTGAAAGTAACATAAAATTAAATATAAATTTAAAGTAATATAAATTTCTAAATGCTAAATTAAAATAAGGTAATAATAAATTACTTTTGTATTTGTGTTCTACAAATCAAATATTTCTCCCACAGCCGATCTATCTGCGCGTGATGCTGCAGAGCGACCGAGGTACGATCGAGTGCTGTGACGTCATACCCTGCACGCTCTGTTCCACAGCCACCCCTCTCACCCCCGTACCGCGCAGATTGCCCAAACTACCCCGTTTGCCCACCGACCCGGATATATATTCTATTAAAAAACCCATGCTGTCCTGTAGCGTTGACACTTTGCCCGAACAGAGACTCAAACGGACTAGAACTGGCTCCCTCAATGAAGTATTGATCCCATGTGTACAGATAACGAAAGCAGATTATATAAGTTACGACGGTATATTTGTTAACGATATAGACACAACTTTACTCTGTCCTAGACAGTGTTTAGACCCCTATACCCCCGAGAGCATTGAATCGCATTCTCCGAACGTCGAAAACGCGTCAACGGGTTCGGAGGAAATGACAGAAATGGTCGAATTAAGCCCGAGCAGGGACAAAAAAATTAATCGTGACAGAAGCGTTTCGCCGACGCAGTTAAAGAGTAGGCTGGATTTGCTGTTGAACAGCAAAAAGGATAATGTGCCAGAGTTACAACGGCTTAGTAGTAGGGAGTCTTGTAAATCTGATGCTAGTAGGAAGGGGGGGTTATGTTGTTTGGCGTTAAAGTGCTATGGGTTCTGTAGGCGGAGAGCGCGAAAAGTTAACTGCAATTGCGGTTTTAGGTGTTGCACTTGACTTGGCTGTTTGTCGTACGCCTTTGTCTCGCAATTAAAAAATAACGGCCTTAGATGTCAGTCTTTTGGCCTACAAAGTACATTAAAAAATAACTTTAGCATCTGACAGCAAATTTTGTAAATAATGCGACGTTTTATTCAGAAATGAATAATTTTTAAATTGTCAATTTTCTTTATTTGACAGTAATTTTTTTTTACACAAATATTTGTGAAGACTTTTTTTTATAAGTAGGTGACACTGTACGTAATTTTGGAACTATTCCTAGTTTATTACCAAAAGATAACGCACGTACAAAATGTTACAGTTGACGACACAGATTTACTGTGGCAGATAAAAAATACAGTTGTATTTTTATTTAAAAGTTATAAAATGATATGTCTAAATACCAACAGACTACATGGTAGTATGTAAAACATTTTGGGGGCTTGTCGCATTCCGTTTTTGAATCTGTCGGATGTCCTCTGCATTTTTTTTTAATTTTGTCGTGTACATTAATACCTTAATTTACGCTTCCCGGCCTTATGTGGATTTATAACTAGGTAATTTAAAATTTTCAATTTACGACATTTTAAAGTACTTATCTTCATTATGTGAAATAATGTATGAACTTTTTTTTTTAAAAAGGAATTTAAATCATGTCAAAGTAATGTTAAAATAGGTTCAACACATAGGCGAATTTCGGTTAAAAAATGGGGGGAAAATATATACTCATTGGGCGTTAGTTTTAATATGTATCCTGATTGAATTTGTTTTAAAATTATTATGTTTTGTACAATCGTTAATCGTTAACGTTAATAGTTAATCTCTCCATCAGTTTCTGCGTAGATACATTTTGGTTTAGGCCTTAGTTCTAAAACTGAAATTCGTTGCCACATGCTGCGTAAATTTAAGGAATTACTGTGCTACAGAAATTTTGTGTTATAATATTTTGTTTGATAAATAAAAACAAATTCACCATCCTGTTCAACGCGTAGCTAGTACGCTTTGTCTTACACGCACGTATGTTGTATGTAATATTTTAATAAGCATGCATTTTTACAAAATAATAAATCCAATAGAATACAATTTTAAGTAGTAGTAAGTGATTAGGTTTGATGTAAGCGGCTGAATGTATTTTGATGTGGTTTTTACTAGTCCATAACACAGCTGTTAACGTACTTTTAATAATGAAAATTAATACGGTAAGTTAAAATGCAATATATTTAATCAGCTGTGTTATTTCCTGTCATGCAAAAGGTAAAAGTCGGTTTTATTTAAAAATCTAATAATCGTTAATAGGAACATAGATTAATTTCGGAAATTTCATTACAATCATGATATTTATCGATCTATAGATCTGTCAATCACTATTGATTGATCTGTCAATCAGTATTGATTAATCTGTCAATCACTATTGATTGAATATCTATATATTAGCACTAATATTATACACTAGAAACTGCCGTCGCTTCGCTTCGGAAGAACCAGTTACCAGAAAATTGTAACAGTTACACATTCACTATCACGGATTTATTTGTAGATATTGATATCGTCTATAAAACTGGAGTACATCACTTTACTTTATTATCAATCCTTACTATAGTACTTTTTTTACACGTTGGGTTACGTTGTCGAAATTTTCACACGGATACCTATTTTTCTCGTATTAAATATAGCCTGTGTTCATCAGGGATAATGTAGGATAGAATCCTAATATCATTAGAAATGATAAAACATTTTTTAAATCGGTCTAGTAGTTTCGGAGCGTGTTCAATTCAAACAAATAAACAATCAAATGTTTCCTCTTTATAATATTAGTGTAGATATAGATCTGTCAATCTATAAAACTTGTCACTAATATATATTTCGATCTGTAGATCTGTCAATCAATAAATTTTATAACTAATATTATATATATCGATCTATAGATCTGTAAATCAAAAATCTGACTACGATTGATTTCTTTGACAGAAAAAATGAAAAAGTTGACTATAATAGGTAGGTAAATATCGATTGCAAGCAATAATAAATTATTAATTACCTTTTGCACGGCAGTTGTTATTTTAATTACTATAATAAATAATTAACTAAAAGAAGTGAAATTATACCAAATGGTTTATTATTCTAGTCTAGATATATGAAAATAGACCTGCTATAAGATCAAATCGGCCTTAATGGCGTGTTTTTAATATTTAATTAATTGTTAATTAATAATTATTAATTTCATTAGTCATGGGGTTGTTGATACTATTAATTAATAAGATTTTTGATAGTAATGAAAGGCGACGTGGATAAAGTCTGCTAATTATATTGATTCCACTTTTATTTCAGCATTTCACGCCAATTTGTACTACATACATATATGTGGTCGGGCTTAGCTAGAGATTTATAAAATTGGATGTTCTTAATGCGAGAGCAGATTGAGCATCTAGCCATTTTTAACTACATTTTTTCTATCCATCCATCCAGCAATGAAACGTCCACTTTTGGAATGACTGCTGCCTTCTTTAAGACAATCCACTTGATCGAGGGGCCGAAACGTGGCCTGCGTTCTATAAATCTAATTCAATCAAAGAAAATTGATTGATTAAAAACAAACAATCCTCCGATTCGCTTACATATTTCCATTATTATAGCTACGGGTTTTGTACTGACGACTGGCAACAACCCCATGTTATTATTTGTAAGGAAAATCAAATTTTATTTTAGACAAAACATCAGTTTTGTTAACAACAACGACGAAATATCCTATTAGACCCTCATGTAATAACTCCACTACAAATTCAGTCAAAGCGCGGGTGTAAGGGAAGCGTTCCAATAAAGCGCCGTGATTGGTCGATTCAAAATTTACTGCAGGGATGGCGAACCTTTATGTATCAACGTGTGATTCTTTTAAACAAATGACACAAACGTGCCATCAAGTAATTTGGACTTTGTATTGGATCTTACACACTCGCGTCATATACCTACGTTACACCTATTTCAGACTTCTTCGGAGTGCATAATGTGATCAGTGTAGACGTGTCCAAAATATTATGTCACTCGTGCCATTGGTTCGTCTTCCCTGGTCTATTGTTTTGAAAAGTAGTTGATCGTGGATGCGGGGTCTGGTAGCTTATGTAGTCGATGGTCAACAGTCACTATTTTATATAAGACTGCTTTTCGGTCCGACTTACGTCCGAAGTATAGCTACGTAACTTAAACTCATATTATAAGCTGACCGTCGATATTAGAACGAAGTGCAGTGTACTTAATATTGTGTGTACTTAAAACACACTGAGGTACTTGATATGGTAAGTGGAGAGGACGTGCGGGCGCTCCGTCTTGTAGAGTTCGTAGCTTTCTATAGAAGGAATACATGAGTATACTGAAGAATTGGGGAGTGCCTGCACTGTTAACGTACCTTTAGTTGTCGGAAAAGTAATATTTTACGTGTATTACGCATTAAATTCGCTGTTAAACGTACCTAACCTAACCTAACGTAACCTACTGTATTTTCAAAATTTCATTGATTTTACTTATATATTTCCGTAGTGTGTAAAATTTATTGTACTTTGAATATCAATACGTATTGGCATATCTCGCTCATTTCCCCCTTCTAGGTCCCTTAGCTCTCCCCGCTCAGACTACGGGGGTACACCTATGGCCAAATACAACAAGCGCCCCTTAACATCTATGTTACAGAGACTTTTTTTGTCTCGGAGCGTCCGCGCAACCTAACGGCCAAGTTTCCTATTACCAAAGAATTTCAAGGTTCTAGTTCATAAGTCGTTCGTTTGCACTCCAGCCGGAATTTGATATTCATATTTAGATTAGTTGCACTTCAATAGGAATTCAACTTTATATGCTCGGAATACGCTTAACATTGCGTTGACGAACGACTCTCGGGTCTATGTCGACGGGGTGAAGTTGAAATTCGATTGATGAATATGAAAATCAAATTTTGCTTTAACGAAAGACTTTTTATTTTAAGTCGCTACAATTCCGCTATGACTTTTGAAATAAGAATTCTCTAACTACCCGCCTACTATACCAAGTCCCTTTATCTACTGTCTTACTTAAATTTTTGAACTGAATACCTGTCTTAAAAATTATACGATGGCTTTTTGTAGAAGTTGGCTTTTGAATTTAAATTTGTGGAGTTAGTCCTACCACATACGAAAATGTATTATTTTCTGAGTGGCTTCTGGATCGTATCGATATTTGATTCTATTGTGAATTTTAAATGGAATACTAATCTGTAACAAAAAGTAAAAAAATATAATAAAAAACTTAAATATTCTTTTTCTTAATTTCTATTCTAACAAAATTCTATTCTAGTCTTCCTATTCCACCACTCTTAGTACCGTTTTGATCGTAGCTCATTCATATTTCTATTTAGAAAAACCTGATACTGTAGAAAATAGTTACCGTTTAATGTTAGACTTTTTTTATATAACTATAATTACGAGAAAAGAAAGTAAATAATAAAATGAAGGGAAAGTAAAGTAATGGTAAGTCCTAAAGTCAATTTTAAAGTGAAAGGTAACTGGTAAAGTGAATGTTAAATGATAACGAAGCTCGGTACTAATATCGACGGTCCCCTAGTAAGTTATACGTAACGTAGGTACGTAACACACCGAGTATTTAATTGTAAACCACAAAGTGTTGTATTGTTAGTGGTGATTTAGGCTCTAGACAATTCGTAATAAACATTCTGCACTGATTTTATTTTCTTTTTATTTTATTGCTTGCTATAACTTTGTTTTAAATATATTGTTAACATAGTTAAAACCGATAATTGTTAAGTAAACCACAAACTTAATATTGTAATGAAGTCTTGTAAAAACCATTTCATAGAGTAGTATTAGCCAAATAAAATTAATATAGTGCTATGTGGTAAAACGGTCAGATATGTAATACATTTCCTGCAACGTGAACCGTTGTACCGCGTGTTATGTCCAAAGTTACCCCATTTCAAAGTTACCTAAGTCCAATACAACGATTCCGATATTTTCATGCTTATCTAATTTTTACCTTTCAGATTTACGGCTTATAATTGTAGTACTGTATTGTTAGATGTAGTGTTTGTTGCGTAGTGTTGTGCTGAGAAGTGCTATCAGTTTGTTACCTTGCTCTTGTGTTGTGGCGAATGGATTGTGAGTATTATTGTGTTTACCTATATTATATTTATTTATAATGATATATATTAGTACCCACTGGCGTAAATAAAAATTGTTTTATCATAAAAAACACAAAATTTTAGGAATATGATTTGCAATATTAATCAACTCTGTTTTAATATTTCAAGTATTTATATTTTTGCGAAGTCTTGTTTTTGTGGTTATAATAATTAAATTACTATAATTTGATTACGTGTCAAATAGTATTTTCCGGCAATTCAATTTTAATTTCTTTCATATACATATATTACCATTCCATATAATTAATAATTATTTTTTTAAATATGTGCGCTTTACTAACTAAGACTATATTTTCACATAACACCACGTGGGATAATAGTCAAGCGCTATCTTACTGAATATATATTTATATATTTTTTTTCGCCTTCATATATGTTTTGTAATTTTATTGACAATAAAGACTTTAACAGGTAATTTATAAAGTTACCATTTGCCATAATTACAGGTAACTTCCGACATGAATACCACTCGGAGACTTCGCCAAAGCACGCAAAGGTCGATGACCCAGACACGGGTGCTGATGTCACAGAACCCAACTCTCGGTTCATACATTTCAGTGTGGAGAACCCTTGCAACATCTTCAAGGAAACTGATATATAAATGAGGGCATAAGTTCGTTGGCAAGAGGTCTGTGCGATTGGAGTTTAGTCGCAGTTGACAGTTAGATGGTAAAATAATGATACTCTTTATGTCGTAAGATTCAAGAGACATTATTTAAATACAATATCTAGTATTGTTTTCACAAGGTATACTTATATCCATTTTACGGTACTTGTATTATAAATATTTTTGCTTTAATATTTTTATGAAAAATTCAATTGTTTGACTCATATACCTGGGAATGTATTTTAGAGTTTTTAAATTGGATTTTCATCTAATTTGTCTATGTGGCCATACGATTTGAGATTGGTTATTTATCATGTACTTTTAGTTTTTAAATTTCTAATTTTTGTGGTATGCAAGTATACAAATAGATTTTAGATAAGTAACGGCAGATGGGCTGCATTATAAAAAAGTTAGAAGTACGTTTTATGTATGTTTCTAAGTTATTATAGATTATATGACTTTTTCATAGAGTATTTGTTCAATATTAATTCGTCCAAAACTTTGCTATATACTTTAGGCGACCGTTTATATAACTTTGTTATTCGAAGAATATTGGTTAAAAATTGTGGCGAATATATTGACATACTATATATGCCATAGAGAAATATGTCACAAAAAAAGAAGACAATAACTTTATTTTATTACTTTCATCAATATACCTCCTTCGTACAAAGGTACAAAGAAGGAATAAAGTTATATTACGCTAATAAAATATTAATAAACTTATATTAAAAAAACATATGTATTTATATATTTTACTTATGATGCAAAATTATCGAAGAAAATTATGGAATATAGTGAAAATCTTCTTTAATTTAGATCCAAGACAAAATTTACCTATATTTATTTGAATACATTTTGGTAATATACATCGCATATCGAGCTATGAAGTTCTTTTCTTTGGCCAAAATAGTGTTCAATATTAAACTTTATATTGTCAAAAATAGTGCCCAATATAAAAAAGCTAACGATCGAAATTTTAATTTCATATTAAATACCTATTTCTAGTATTAAATATTGATGTAAAAATATTTTGGATTCGTATTAGAAATGTAAAAAAGTACTTGGCATAAGGTTTATGTACCTCTATTTATTATTTTTAATGTGGTCTACGTCCCAGTTAAAATTATATTATATTATATTAATTATAATATATTATATTAATTATATATTATATTAATTATAAAATTATAATATATTATATAATTATATATCTAACATATATTTCGGCATGCTATTTATAAGGTTCCATACTCAAAGAAAATGGTACTTAATTACTAGACTTCCTTGTATATCAGTCAGTCGCAAGATTAGATTTAAAATAGCATTTAAAAAGGAAAAAATAAAATAAAAAAGGTTAAAATTTAACGCAATCTAATGTACACTGAAATAAACAAACCTTGTATATAATTTTTAAAAAATAATTCGATTGATTTATGTTATTTTAAATAATTTTAATGTTTACTAAATTCATAACCAAAGAGATCTAGTCATCGTGATTATTTAACCTTATTATGTACCTTATAATAATTTAGTAAAATAAATAGATAGCTAATTATATATTTTATAAAAATGACTCGATAGTAGGAACGTTAGTTTCATATGATAGATGCAAAATAAAACAATATGTTAACTATCTGAATATATCATTTAATATCTATCCATGTCATAAACATCGATAGATATCGTCGATATATTTAAGAAAAGTAAAAATCCTATACTGAATATCTATTATTTATCGATTCTTAAGCAAACACTTGTAGTAAAATTCGCGTAGATATAAAAAATTATAATATACCATTTGGTATTTTTAGGAGTTTATACCATTTTTATTATTAATACAATGGTTATCTTAGAAAAAAAAATATTGATTTGACAGATTGTTTTTTTTAATATTTAACAGTGTTATAGGCTGAACATGGCTGTACGCATATCGCTGTTTTTAGTCTTAAAAAGTTAAAAGTACCTATGTAAGTATTGTCCATTTGTCGTAGACGCCTCGATTAGATAATAGCCAATTGAAACAACAGGGTAATTTTTCTTTCCATGTGAATGCCCTATGCCTTCAGCACTTTCCTGGTTAATGCTAGGTGACATTCTTTTATTCCTACGTAGTTCTATATAGCCTTAGGAGTAGTAAAACTAGGGACTTTGGACTATAAAATTAGCAGAGAATCTGGGTACATACGGGTTTTCCAAGAAATTGTAATAATATTTGTATGTGTCATAGTCGCAATATGACAATCTGCTGTCAATTTATATTCAACGTGCTAAGAATAGTCGTATGTAAAATAGTCATATTTATAATAACTATTATTAAATAATCGAATAAGCATACATAATTTATTTGAATCCGGTTCCCACCTATCCGGTGTTGACTTTGTCTTTCAAATTTTTATCTGGGTTTATTGTCGACAAAAAAGATGTCAGATACTATTCATGTGAATTACTTATATTCTAAAGGTTAATCTATACACTCACTCACGCACTCAGTAATTTTATTATTGATATTAAAATAAAATTACTGCATAACATTTTGACGAAATTTTTATATTTAAAAGTATGAAAATGACAAGAATTCGTTTATATGATTTTACGCGCGGATTTCGTCATAAATCAGATGTCTATGGTCAGGTGGATATAGTGCGGCCTACTATATCTGGTTTTTGATAAGTGGTAAATTAACTATCCAACTTTTTAAAATGCTTTGGTACATAGGAATATCGTTAAGATTAATTGAATTAACAGTTATGATATGATATTTATGTTGGTACTTATTTATACAGAT
>DWJZ01004691.1:0-15027 GCA_018249125.1 Asbolis capucinus
GTTTAGAAAAAGAAACGACGAAGGAAACTTCTCCGTTTATCTTTATATTACTATACAAATGTAACAAAGTATGCAAATAATAAAACTACAAATTATACCTATAAAAAACGCGGAGCTGGACTTTACTTCCTGTAAAGAAGTTGAACAATAAATAATGTCGTATAGTTTAATGAAGAAAAAAACCCAAAAAAAACTAAATTTTTTGTAAAATACTTTACGCTGGTTTAGAAACCTTCGCAGGTTTGATCAGCCGATATATGTATTTGAAAAGAAACGAAAACCATTAATTTATTCTTGGGCATCAATACCTCATTTAATGAAAGTCAAAAGTTAAGAATAGAAAGTCTCCACAAAAATCATCTACATAATTTTCTGTCGCTACCTTGCTCGCTGAATAAATTCGGCATTAGCAACTTTCTAAAATCTCTTTATCATGATCTATTTAAGATATTTCAGACTCACCTTACCTGAGAGATGTTACTATAAATTATATTATGAAATATACATAAACAGATATGAAGTAAACATACAATTTCGATACGAGAAAATAGGTTACGTTTGCAAGGGGGTACCGCAGTGAAATTTAACAGTTGTATAAAGATGACCTACTTTCGAAGGTGCGTGCTCGTAATTGCGTCGATGTAATTGTATTTCATATTGAGTACCTGTGATTGAATGCAATTAATCATTGTTTAGTCACTTAACAGGGCGGAGCCCGCCTCGGGTTTCCTTTCACAATATGAGAAATAGGTTATAGTCTGCGGCCAAGTGCGGATTGGTTGACATCACACCCCTTCTAGAACTTATGAAGAACTCTTAGAATGCAGGTTTCCTCACAATGTTTTCCGTTACTGAAGCAAGTGACAATTTAATCTTAATACACACGCACACAGCCTTGAAAACTATAGAATTCGAGCCCAGGAACTCTCTTTGGAGAGACCAACGTTAAAACGATCACTGGGTATACCACTCTTGGTATGTTGGTAAATATAGAAGCAACTACACCCTTCAGACATCTGCATTAATAGCATGACATAGCACCTACCTATACTCGATGCAAATTTAACCTAGAATTTTACCATATAAACTTGTATTGTACCATAGAAATCAACAAGATTCTAGATATCTATACTTTACGGTATTTAGACATAGAAATATAATTTAAATTAATGATATATAATTTCAGGACACGCCTTATAGTCGAGCGACACAAATGAACAGCGTACAAGCGTACATACCAAATGTTAATGATAGAATCGTCGTACCAAAACCGTACGAGACGTACGAACAAATGATAAGGCGACTGAATCATAATCATTATGCCAGTATTATACAAAGGGCTTTTAGACATCATCAATTTAGACAGAAAGTTGAGAAATGGCTTAAAATATGCATGTGAGTACCGATCTAATGAATATTATAGGATTTTGTTAAACACCTAGGGAAAATCAGAGCGTTACTATTAAGAATAACTAAAAAGAATAACTAAATCTTATGAGTTACTGTATAGAACTACGCCCTTACTGATTTCCGTCGTCGATACGATGAAACAATGACAGGTAGCGAGTTAATAGAACCACTTTTGGTGTTTCTAATGTCCATCGGCGGCGGTGACCGCTTATCACCAGGTGACCGTCGGTTCGTTTGCCTGCTTGTAACCTACAAAATATGTACGCAATGTTCCAACATGAATCTTACATACAAACTCTAAAATTCTAAAACCTTGATTAGGTTTAACTAATGACTAAGCTGCCCCGTGTGAATGTAAGGATATAAAAATTAACAGCCATTATCTGATTAATCTATTTCATATATGTAGATGTGACGTGTCCGGTTATAACCAAGTAAACTAAAGGCCAGGAAAGATCATGTATTGAAAGACTTTCTAATAATCAAACTTTAATATTATTTCAATTATTTAAAAACGATTCAAAGTCTGTAATTCTATACTTAGTAGGTCCAGTGATAATAATAATTTTATTATTGTATGAAAACAAATTTAAAGAAGTAAGTTTTTATTTTTACAGGGAAAGAATAGCCAGAATGAAAGAAGAAGATCGTCTTGAACGAGAGGCCATGGAGAGACGTCTACGTAAAGATTTAATTACTAAAACATTTCCAAAAACGCGTGAAGATTTTGATCAACTGTACGCAATGGTTCGTATCGTACTTATTATGTTGGGTAAAAAGTTTCTGCCAAAACATAGGACCAAGAGGTCAATATACATCGTAATTTACTGAAAAATAGTTGTGATGAATGATATAGCGTAATTTTGAATAAACCAATCACAGTGCCTTTTGCCACCTATCTCATTTCAGAACCTTAATTAATTTCTTGGTCGTAGAAAAAGTAGGAGACACGAGACGCTTAGTAAAATATATCACCTACCAGCTCTCCAGTAAAATATAGCACTAATCTAAAACTTTTCTAAAACAGGTAGATCGCTGGAAACATGCAGAAATTACAAGAATATCCCAACTTCACTCTAAAGGTCCCAAAATTGCTGAATTTACACTGCTACTTGATAAGGAAGTAGAACTTCTTCGCTGTATCGAAGCATACAGGGTAAAAGTCAAAGAGGACAGTCAAAAAATTAAAGAAAAACAGTTTCTCGAAGAAATATCAAAACCTGTAACTTGGTACGGACGCGACGGCAAATTGATTTTAATGGACACCATAGAAATACAGAAGGCTAGAAAACTTAAAGAACTGTACAATTCCTTTCTTCGTGAGGATATGGAAGTTAATGAACGTATTGAACTTTTGGTCCAAATGAAGTTTGCTTTGCAAGAATTTCGTCATATCTTGGCAGAAGACATTATAACGTTACTAGACCGGGAATGTGATCTTCTCGTTAGGAGGTCAAATGACCACCAGTTAGAATTTTTGAGACGAAGAATAGCGGCGTCCGTCTTCCAGCTTATCAAAACCTCCGAATTAAACTCGAATGTCACCAAGAGGAATGAGGACATTCAATACAGAAAGATGGAGAATAGCCGACTTCATTTGTGCGAGATGTGTCATCTGGTAAAGAGTTATACAGAATTCCCTTTAAATGCCAAAATGAGCGGTTTTTTAGTCTGCAATTCATGTTCTTGGAAAGATGTCACAGAACGAAGTTGGATAGATATGACTCCGTACAAATTTATTTTACGGGCAGTTCAAAGGGACGAGCGTCGAAGAAAATGTTGGGGATCTTTGGCATTCGTTCTTCAGGAAAAAGATGTATTTTTCATTGTGGAAAAACTGTGGCATTCTCATTCAGCAATCAGCGAATGTCACGATATGTCAGAGCTACGATTGTGTCGTTGGCACGTTAGAGAGGACTGGTCCCCGTGGAACTGTTTCCTCGTCACGGTCCAAGAAATGAAAGCTCATCTCAAACTTGACAATCCGGAGGAAGTCTACGATGAAGAACTGGTTCAAAAAGTGCAAAATAAACATAAGCTCGCTAGGGCCACTTTTGAACAGCTCACTAAGGTGAACAAACGATTTACGGAATCTGGAGATTGGCAAAATATTAAAGTGCCTGCTGAAACAAGGGTAGAAGCTATGGACGGATGATGTATAAATCATTATTTTTATTGTAGTATCTGTATGAATGATTTACTATGTATTTTGTATATTGTCTGACGTCATAGAAAGATTATGATAGAATAATAATCGTTATGAATCGTGAGCCTTGATTGGTCGGATTCATGTCATTCGTGCATTCGCTTCAAACCATTGGTTCTTTGGGTGATGTTCGTCGTTTATTGAGTACATGCATGTCGTGCGATTGCTGTAAATTGGCCGAAAGTGTACAAAAAGCACCTATATTCATTTGTGATCACGACACGTCAAGCTTAACATACCCTGGGTAGCAGTATAATAAAAAAATAACAAATTACAAAAATTGACGAATAAACACAGGGCTTTACCGTGCATCATTCAGAAGTGATCTTACATAATATTCAGGAAAATTTAAGAAAATAACAAATATCTACGGTGTTTTAGGTACGTTATGTTACGGTGTATTCATATAGTACCTATATTTCTATACTACCCTATATTTTCTGAGTTAACAGTAATTAGCCTCAATCGTTGTTTTAGATCGTGCTACCGACTAGAGTTTGTATTTTATTTGCTATTTGATATTATGTTCCTTGTTAATAAAATCATGTAATCATAAAATGATCATATTAATTGTTATTGACAGAATTAGTGCGTAAATTATGTAGAATTTAACGGTTCTGAATCCAGACTCCAGTAGGGGTATCGAGAGAGTTGCCCCTAAGGTTTTCAAAGATGTGTAAAGTGTACCAATCCGCACTTGGTGGGCGTGGTAAGTAGGGTTGCCAACTTTATTTTGTCTGCATAAGTATAGTATTTCTTTAACGAAAGCTGTAAAAATACAGTACGCTAAAAAGTATAGTATTTTATGGGAAGACTAACTTTAGCGAAAGACTTCTTTGACGTTACGTCAGACGTTCAAATATTGCGGATATTTTCAAATTAGTATTAGTGTCGCCAAGTCGAATACCATATATTACAGTACGGTTGGCAACCCTAGTGGTAAGTTATGGCCTATATCGTACACATTGTATGAGGAAACTCAGATCACTATTCGGGCAGTTGTTGTGATTCATGAAGCAGCAACCAAATTCATTTTTTACACCATACGTTATTGCGCCTAGCGCCATCTGTTGTTCTAATAAATAATGTTGCGCTAAGGCCACTGTTATCCTCTTTTATCTTTTCTATGTTATGTTATAACGGATAGATGGCCAGTTACAAATAAAAGGTGGCAAAGTAAATAAGACTTATGATCATGTTTAATATTTTAAAATTCTGTTCAGTCTGTATTTTTAATAGTTAATATACTATCAAGGTAATTTAGCTTATTTTTTTTTCAATAAAAGGGATGTGTTGCGGTAAAATAATCCTATCTGTTATTTAAATTGTCCTTCTTTTAATAATTACACGTAATACTTTATAACATAATTACACGGTACATTTCCATTTACAATAATAATTCCTCAAGACAAACTCTCGAGTCTCAAACACAATAATATTGTTAGACTCATACTAATGAGGACACTACAGAATACTTTAATTTGTTCTAAAATAAAATTAATACGAAAATAAATATTTCGATTACCAAAAATAGGCAATTTCGAAATGTTCCACATTCAAATTCTGTAGTGCCTGACACTAGTTCCTCAATATCTATTTTAAGAACAAAAGTGTGATATAAAAGTAAGTTATAACAAAATGCATAGGGCTAAGCTTATAATATATCTAAAGGGTCAATAAATTACGTAAATATAATTTAGACAATACGGATTAAACTGTACAACACAAATAATAGAAATAATAGAACTACAGTTCCCATGGTCACCGGCTAAAATCATATCAAATAAGTATGTATATACCAAGTAATACAAGTATTAAAGATATTATTGGAACTTAAAATATAAGTAAAGCTGTCTCGAAAATCGTCTATTTTGGGTCAATGCTTAAAAAAATTACAGAATTTATAATTTTTAATCGTGGACACCAAACATTTTAAAACTGCAAAGTATAGTCACGATTACTGTAATTTATATTTACGAACAAGACGTAAAGTTGACAGGCAAACCCGTCATCAGTGTCAATTATCAGCTGTCACGAATTTCATCATTCCATGCAACTAAATTGAAATATCGCTATAAGAAACAATAATCGTGAGTACTAGTTACAGTTTTGAAATGTTTTACACAATATTAGAGGCTACATTGATAACTGTCTGTGTAAAAATATATTTGTAAACTCCAAAAAACCTCCTAATTATTAATTTGCACTCCCAATTGCATACTTTTAGCATATACTCAGACCTATCATTGCCAGAATATTTAGGAATAAAATTATTCTTCATTTCAATAAAAA
Organism: Asbolis capucinus; assembly: GCA_018249125.1. Lineage (NCBI taxonomy): Eukaryota > Metazoa > Arthropoda > Insecta > Lepidoptera > Hesperiidae > Asbolis > Asbolis capucinus. Next base: position 5,909 of record DWJZ01004691.1, read on the forward strand.
AAAAAATTAAGAATCCCCCCAATTGGAGTGTCACAAATTATTTACTTGAAAATATTCAGTTAACAGAAGTATGTCTAACATTTTTGTGAAGCAAATGTTAACCATATCGTGAATGGTATTTGTACAAAAATTGTAATTTAAATATGAATCTCGCTAATATACTTTAAAAATGTTCAATATCTGCGAATTTATTGTGTTCACCAATAAATAAGCAACATATCCTAATAACTGACAAAACATTAGACCACTCAACCTTATAAGACACCGCGTGATGTACCGACCAATCGTTGTGATTTATGATATGGCGCGATTCTGAATCAATCAATCACAGTGCATTATTGACACCTCCCCCAATGAGATTTAACTGAAGTTTTGGTAGTAAAATATATGATTATATCAGGATAGGTAGCAAGAGGTATTTTCATATTCACTAACATTATAATTCTGGTTCATACAAAACCGTATATATATTTAAAAAAAAACACAATTATTAGACAATATTACCGATCAATATTCTGTAATGAGTAAGTGAAAGCTAATTAAATCATCAGGCAGCCAATATGATAATAAAATGCAGTTGCATTCAAAAAAAGCACAACCGTTAAATATGAATATTACATAACAAAATTTAATACAAAATAAATTTCAATTAATTACAACACTCGCATTGCTTTTACTGTGTACACAATAAAATCGCATCTGTAAATTGGGTCTCCGAATAAAAACTAACAGATCAAAAGGACATTTTTTTATCCTAAAACGAAAAAACATATTTTTTTATATATTTTCTCTTATATAAATTCCCTTATCAAAATTTATATTGCTACTTAGTTTCCGAATGTTTAATTTTGTAATTCAAAATAAAGTTACGTTCTAAAATAAAGATAAAATATTACATGCTTCAAAATCCCCAGTCAATATTACATGTCACTGACTCGTTTTTGACCAAAAATTTTGATCACCATATTTGTTAAGTGTGTCAGGAAACCAATTTATAGAGAGAGCGTACAGAAATGTCAAACAGAGATTGTAAAAGAATAAATCAGTCAAGTATAAGTCTTTTGCAATATACGGAATATAAAAAAAAATTAAACAAACAAATATTGCGTTCGCTGTATAAGTTAGTCCCAATTAGATATTGATTAAAAGTCCAACATTATATCGTCTTATTTATTAAATATTTAAGCATATATATTTCTCTCTGTTATCAACAAGTGACCACATGTACATTTGTACATTTGAGTTAAACATTTTGATAATGCGCGCTTATTGTACCCTTTCATCAGAACTGTTGTAAATTAATTTTTAACACACTTGCTACTAGAATGGTTTATATTTACTCGTTTTTAAGTTCATAATTCCATCTATATTTCAAAAGTGAGCTTCTTCTAGACCCAGTCAAGTTAAACTTTGTCCAACATTGCAAATTGTATGTATGTGTCCCTCTAAGTATTCATATATCAACTGCATAATACATCTAATTTTTCCCATCAATATTTATAAACGTTTTGTGCTTGTTTATCTAAAAGGAAAACAAGGTTTGGAGACAACACCTCATAATTTTTTCCTCACAAGTGTTTTAAAAGCTTATGATGACACGCGTGTGCTTTGATCATTACATAGCACACTTGTATCATCATGTAATATTAACATTAATCATGTGGAAGAAGGTACTTATAATAAAAATCCAGTCAAAATGATGTGTTTTATACATACAACAGTTAAGATGAACATTGGACATTTAGCATTCTCACTCTCATATAACCTTGTCTATGCTACTTTACTCAACAGACCAACCTATTAAAACTAGCTAATAATTTATTTACAATAAAGAATTGTGCCTCAATAAACAATACACGATCATTTTAAACCCCTGAAACGCTATAATACAAAAAAGTGCAGACACAATATTCACATAAAAGTATATCTATTATACACTTATCCGTCTATTTTTGCACTTTTGTATTGCCAGTTTAGTGGCTTAAACTCGAAATATCTCAATTTAATTAAGATGTCATAACCCATATCGACTAATTATCGATTAATGCGACTAACTAATCCTTAAAAATGGCGACTATATTTACAAAAATGATTTAGAGAAGGAAGAAGTATTATTACAAAGAGCTGAGGTATCGCGTGCACATAACCTCCTACAGGAAATTAATTTATCTAATTTATAAAATGACGTCTCATGCTAATCAATGCAATTTACAAGGATTGTTTCTGTTTTGGCTTATATAAATTATATACAAGTCTTATCACATGTGACCCAAAGATATATGAGGGCTTATGATGTGTCAAATATGTTTTTCGCCCCCAGAATCTTTGACAATTCTAATAACTATGAAGGTGAAACCCACGATATATTTTGAAACTGGAAATTTTTGGTATAGATAAACAAACAGGCACACAATTTTTCAATGTTTTAGTAATGCTTCATTTGCTTTCATACCCAACACATCAACATAATGTTGCTGTTCTTGTCACCTCACTAAACCGAGCGACTTCGACGCAACTATATTACATTTTATTGATATGGAAGTAACAAATACACTCATTTGTTAAATATAGAGATTGTACATTATCGGGAATAACTCTTCTGAAATGAAAACCAATTCTCAATCACATGAACCGTAAAAACCAATCCTGCTGTAACCTGGACCTTTTGAGATTTTAGAAAAATTAAAATCATACATCCTAATCAACAGGAATACGAAAATTGGACGCAGTCTCATGTGATTCGAATTTTTTTAAGAATGACGCGACACCTTAGGATTGCTTTTTACCGTCGACATTTAAAAATTTGCAAAATATTAATTCATGCCAAACTTTATGGCCTCTAAGAGTTGAATATTTATTGAAAACGCGACTGTGTTTGCTTGCTTTCGTCTCCTATCCATTACGGTAATAAACAGCCATAAACTTTGGAATTGGTTATACAAGTAAATCAATCAGAAAGTTATAGAACTTGCACTTGCAAAGCGTTACTATTAGAGGGCAGTAAAACATAAAAATTTGGTTTAACATAATAATATATATCCCAACAAGCTATTCACTGCACAAGATAATTAAACTTAAGTAAAAGAAAAAACTTTTAAGTCAGTCGAAACATAATCTTGTTCAAATTGCATATTTTAGACTAAATTTAAAGTTGGAAATACGAGTGTTATATAAAGTTCACCAATTTTAATGCTTCATCTTTTTTAAAGTTCAGACATTAATATCTAAACAGCTTTCATTGAAACTTCCATATCAATAAAAAAACACATCTTAATTTCCATATTGTCATATGAAATCGTAGAATAACCAAGCGGCCTGGCGATGATTCATCACATTATACCAACTCGAAGTCAACTTCACTAGAACTCGTCTTGTTGGAAAGCTAAAAAAATACCGATTATATCATATTCTTTATTTTTAATTTTACAACAATTTTTTTATACTATACTATAAATACGAGGCAATTTTGTATATGTGTATATATGAAATTAATTAGGTTCCAGAAAAACATTACCAATTACGTTGAAAATTGGTTGGAGATTTTTTGGTCAAGTAATGGAGTAATCAAGTCACTAAGTAATAATAAACGGTGATCATAAAAATATACGCCCAACTATAGTACATGTACATAAAACTATGAGGAACACGATTCAATGCTTTCCTGTAAAAGAATGTATCGAATCACAGTGGGGTTGATTTCGAGGTGACATTAAATCGTCGTAAGAAAACGTAATTGAAAGTGTAAATGTGTAAAATCAAGAATTAATAGGCTTTTGCTAAATTAGCGTGCTGTACCACCTAGACCACATAGCTGCTTACCATCAGATGGGATTATGGTCAAGCACTAATTTATTGAATATAAAAAGAAAAGTTGACTGGCACCTGATTTACTGTTTTATTTTTCTCATTAAAAAAAAATTTACTCCGTAAAAAACCATTAAAATTTATTTACAGCAATAACGTTTTCTTACGTCGATACTAATATCACTCAGTGATAGCTGTCAACTTCCATTGAGGAAATTCTATCAGAACTTGAAGAGCTATAGTTCATACTGTAATTGAGGTTACTTAGCGACATGTCCTGAGGCACGTCGGAAGGCGAGGTTTGGTAGTACCGGCTGTAGGTCACGGAGTAGGGGGCTGGGGAAGACTGGGAGGGTTGCGAGGGAGGGGAGGGCTCGTCCTGCGCGGGGTCTCCCGAGTCCTCCTTGTCGCTGGCTTCCATGAACTGAATAATCCGGTGAGTGGCTTTCACGTGAGCCATTATTGCTGCCTCGCCCTGGAATTGTTATTTATATTTCTTTACTTACAGACATAGCAACTATGAGATTACAAATTTTGTTTTAATTGCAGTTTATTTAACTTAGGTCTATAAAAGTGATAGTTCGTGAAAATGTATGGATGTTTGTTATTCCTTCCCACACTAACCGTTGAACAGATTAAGATGAAACTTTGCACACCGATAGATCCCATCAAGGAAATGAATATAATATAGATTTTATCACGGTTATTGGTTCCCCTGAGATGATGTGCACATTAATTTTTGGATGTTTGCATTTCTTTCGCGCTCTAGCCGTTGGATGGATTAAAATGAAACTTGGTTTACATATAGATTATAGTCTGAGATGACACATAGGTTTCTTTTAATCAACATATGTATAACGCGAAAATTTCTTAAAGTCTCCCTACTTATTACTTATGAATTCAGTTACCCATAGTCATCATATTAAAAAATAATTAACTAATACATTTTTCACCGATTTAACTACCTAAATGCATTGCTGCAATGCATTTTTTATACCCAAAACGATAGTCAATCAACCAATATTTTATTTGAAGGATTAGACTTATTTTGCAATAGAAAATGTAGCCTACGAAGAAACAAGCAAGCATGACCACTGTTATCGACGAAGACATATCGAATAATACCCACCTTATCCCAAAAAAAGCCTTATGAACCTTAATATATAAAAATATAACAATCTTTTTTTGGGAAAAATTCAGATATGTCTCGGTGGTTAACCGACAATATGTAATTTTAAACAGACAACGTAATAAAGCAAATACTAACACTGGCAGTGAGCTCGAGGAAAGCGTAGTACTTCCTGAGCGTGGGCAGCAGTGGTGCGTAGTGGGGCACGCGCTGTCTCACGGCGCGGTGCAGCGGCTCACCGCACACCGCCGTGTGGCCCAGCAGTAACGCCGTGTACGCTCCCACCATCGTGTGCTCCATGTGCGTGCCCGCACGCGCTAACACTGCACACAATACATTATTATTGTTATGAGTCAAGTAAGGCTGCCGCAGCAAGTGCAAATTGAACAATGATACTTATATATTATACTTATTTGGTGTACTAAAGTAAAACAGGGTCATTCAATAAAAAAAAGGACCTATAATTAAGTACAATAGATACACAGCAAGAATACCAAGAGAATAGTATTTAAAGAGAATGCTGCCATCTAGAATAAACTAGGAATCTAAAGATAAATTTTAACTTTTTAAAATTTTAACATATTTCATTTACAAATTAATGGCAATATAATTAAATTTAACTTAAAACTAGGGTGGGACCGGTCGATTTTTGGTCCGAAATGATCACGTGGAACGTCAAGTTGCATTCCTAGGATATATTCAGACAATCGTCATACGATGTTTCTGATTTTAACCTATTCTAAGCCAGGACGCGGCAGTGCCTGTTTCATGATATTTATAGTGTGTGTGTATATCATAACACGGCAAACATGTGTTCAAATATGTGCTCACATAAGTGTCCACATACTATGTAATTACTTATTGGTTGGTTTTTTAGCGTTTTTTAGCGTACATTAAAGGGATAAGAGTCCAAATGTTTGCCTGCCACACTTGTGAGAAACCCAGTCCATCTTTTGTTATTTATTTGAAAACCGTGAGTTCAAAGAAGCCATCGATACTCTGAACACATATATATCTTGGCAGATACAACAATATGTGACCAAATGTGTAAGAAGTCTTCAAACAACTGTAAGAACTTCTGTACTTCACTTCTGTAAGAACATGTCTGGCGCCGGCATTATTAGCACAAGAATCCTATTTTGAAAAGCCATCAATTGCCGTCAGCTGCCTGCTGTCAAAAATCTAACCATATTTGTAATGTTACTTAGTGTTATATCATGTTATATGATGATTATATTGTATAAATTTAAAAAGGGGAAGTGACAAATATATTCACTTCTTTTATGCTACTTCAGTACTAGTCAGCTGACAACAGTCTAGAAAATGTCAAAGTGACAAATATTTTGCATTTATATTTTTTTAAGTTATTGTATCATTTTAAGAGAAACAGAAAAAAATATTTTAACATACACTTAGCAACTGTCTCGTCAATGTCATCTTGCTGTTTCTTCTTATCATTTTCACCGTCAGTCTCCTTCTCGCCGTCCAATAGCGCGTCTGTGTTTTCTTCCGCTCGCCTGTAACAAATAAAAAATATTTAAAATTTATGTATTTGTTGTAAGCGCGGGTGTTTGTGGTGTGGGATGTGTGGTTAATAAATATAGTACAGTAAAGTAAATATTTAGCTCTAAAGAAATTGTACCGGCAGATAATGTTTAAAATCGACTAAAATTAATTAAGTCTTATTCACCATTAGTAAAATAGTTACAACAATGCACACATATAGCAAAATTGTACCAGAAATAATTCTTCTTCTGAATCAGTTCCTCATGGCTGAGGGTTGTGGTCATCATAAGCAGACTTTGCTATGGTATTCTTCCAGTCTTCTCTATATTGAGCAAGTTGTATGGATGCGTGTTTGGTGGATTTGCAAACTTGTTTGATAGTATCGGTCCAGCGGGTCGATGACCTCCCCCTACTTCTCTTTCCTTCCACGTGGCCGACCTCTATTAATTTTTCTAAATTATCCCTTTACGTTACTTCGTACCACATGGCTAAATTACTCAAATGGTTTTGTTACCAAAATTATATCGATTGGACATAAGGTTGTGAGTTGATGCAGAGCAACGCAAGCCGGGTGCGGTTAGTAAATATAAAATCTATTTTCTTACAACAATTCGATCACGCACTCATTTGTTAATTTAACGGATACATCCTAGCCCAGAGATAGCGAACTATTACGTAACTACAATATTCTAGAGAAATATTTGATGAGACATAGACGACCCACAAATAATCTTGATTTTGTATTCCATGGAACTTATTCATGTCATATACGTAAGTCTTATTTCACACTTTTTTCGAAGTGCATTATTTTTGTGTTCGGTGAAGATGTGTCAAAAATATTATCGGCAACGCCTGGACCCTGGGCGGCATCCGATCCGCGGGATTGGTAAGATATTTTAAATCAACAACCATTTTTGGCATCTTAATAATGTATATTGTAATAATTTCAACTTACATTTCACGTTATCCTCTGAATTTCATTAAGTGAGCTTAAAGATCTTATAATTAAATAAATATTTTGATATTAACTTAATATTTGTAATATAAAAAAAGGTTTACAGCTCATGCCACTGGTCCAAGTGGTATTTTAATCGCATTAGTCGCGACCCCGTAGGAATTAGCTAAGGTTGACTCGGGTCACTGACCAAATTAAAAAGACAAAGTGCGACTACGCCACAGTTTGCCTCTTGCTAAATATGGAAAAAAAATTACCTCATTATGATTCAATTACTATTATTTGTAGTCTTTCGAATTACCAATCTTTGTCCATCTATGGTCTAAGGGGGTCACCAAAATTTTATAAATAAATATCTTTGGACAACTCAAACACGGTCATTTGATATCAGACAACTGATAAACATACATATATATTTTTAAACACACCCTTATATAGATTCTTTATACACCTAAACACACTGAACAAACATTCCTGCTCATCACAGAAAAAATTGACCAGGGTAGAAATCGAACCTACGACCTTCGGCGTAGTAGTTAGGTTCACTAACCACAAGACCAACGAGCATAAAAACTTCCCTAGACCATCTACTAACCTGGCGAGGTCCTCCCTCTTATAGAACAGATCGACAATGAGATCGAGAGCGGCGACACTCCTCGAGATGACGTCACGCTCGTGCTCCACGCGCAGGCGCACGCCCAGCAGCCGCTGCGCGTTCGACGAGTTGTTCTGCACCAAGTTTATGAGCAACAGCAACACCTGTAACATACGTAATATTTTAATGACGACGTTATTATACTTTTTGAGTCCAATGCAGTGTTTCTCAAAGTGGACGATAAAGACCCAGAGGGGAGTAGTAAGGGGAACAAAATCCGATATCAGATTTTACGTCGGCTAATTGAAAATAATGTGTAGCAAGAAACAGCAGCAAAAATTGTTAGTAAACAATTTTATTTTTTATTTATAATGTTGCACCTACATTTATAGATTCATGAATTACAATAAACTAGTATCTAGCTTAATGTCACCTCCATTAGAGGCGCAAATAAATGACTTTGGCAACTTTGTGTACATAAATTAATGAAAAAAGAATAACATTGTATTTCTTTTTGAAAAATAATTAGTTCTGGTAGACGAAATAAATTTGAGAAGGGAGACAAAAACTTCCCACATATTATGTGATGACCATGTAAACTAATTATAGAGAGAATAGTACTTAGTCAATAACAGTATTGTAAAACTAGGGATCGACCTCGCTTCGCTTCAGAGGAAGAGTTGTCTAATGGTTTCAGAATTGCCATACTAATTTTAACCTATTGTCCCACGGAAACAAAGCATCAGGTTTCTGGGATAAAAAGTATCCTATGACCATTATCCTTATATAAGCCACAAACATGCTAAATTTCATCTGAATTGGCTCATTGGTCATACAAATTTTAACCTGTTATCCTGTGGGAACTAAGCCATTTCCTGGGAAAAAACATATCCTATCATCATTTTCGGGTTTTCAATTACGACTATGCTAAGTTTTATCTTAATCTGTTTAGTGGTTTTTGCGTAACGCTCGATTAGATAGACAGACAATAAATCCAAAAAAAAGTATTGGTCTCTATATCGATAATAAATCCTCCCTGCATCAAAATTTTCAAAATATAATGTACAGAATAGGGTATTACACTCATTTTTGGAATGTGTCTCATTTCGATCATTAGGTGCTAATATAAC
>DWJZ01004692.1:0-15026 GCA_018249125.1 Asbolis capucinus
AGAAAAGTTTGACCTGGGTGGGATTCGAACCCACGACCACCTGTGTAGTAGTCAGGTTTACTAACCACTAGACCAACCGGCCTGTCAAAACATTGATTTTTAATATTTATTATTATAATCCATACAATAATTCATTCAATTGGCTAGCTATTACTTACTCTCTAGCTTGAATCAGCTAAACAGTAATGTTTTGGCTAAAAGCTAGCTAGTTATTGTTTCTTAGCCGATACTTCGGCCTGTCTTTGCTATTTCTAATTTACATGGGCAACGGAGACGATGGCTGGTCTGATCATTTGTCGGCTACACCATAAAGAAGTACACAGACTTTCCCGCTACACGTTGCGTTATATAATTTATGTATTTACTAACAACCATCATAAAATGTGATGCCCGCTCTCGGGAGCTTCGTGTATTTTCATTTTCATGATAAATATTTAAGTAACCCAACATAAACCTACTTAAATAACGTTTTTATAGGACTTTAAATCTTATTTTCGTAAAGGAAATAAATTTTAAGTTGAATATTAAGAAATTCTTGCTTCAGTCAAGGAAAAAGATTGTGAAAAAGACAACAGAATATATATTTTTTTTATTTCTACGTTTTTCAAAGGCTTTATAAGTATCTATTATTTTTTATTTTCGTAGTTTCATTACTTTAATAAAACGCCTTTTTATATTACTACTAGCTGATCTGGCGGACGTTGTTCTGTCATATATTTGTGTATATATATATATATATATGTATATATATACACAAATATATATTATAACATACTAGAAACTTCCCTCGCTTCCCTTCGGAAGAACAAGTTGCCAGAACAAAGTGACAGTAGTTATTGTAACATGACTGTAACAGTTAAACATAAAACTTTAGTACATCACCTTGTACTATTGTCAATAACTCCAGCAGCGTACGCGATGTAAGGATTTTTTTCACACGTTCGGTTACATTATCGATGTTTTTATACACTAACGTTTTTAAAAATATTTTATAGCCTATGCTCATCAGGGATAATGTAGGATTCTAATGTTAAAAGTTTATTTAAAATCGGTTCAGTAGTTTCGGAGCTAATTCAAACAACCAATCAAATCTTTCCTCTTTATAATATTAGTGTAGATAATTTTAGTGTGCAATAAAAAAAAATTAAATAATTCGAAATGTTTTTGAAAAATTCAGATTGAAGGTTTTCTAAATCTTAATTTTTTTCAAACACGAAATCTATTCTATCTTTTAAGCTGACACGACAATAGATACGTACAAAATTTCTTTGGAATCGTTTCAACGGTTTCGCATAAACATTATGACAGCTGATTTTTATTATTAGATAAATATTTAAATTATAGATACATATTTAAATAACATAATTATACGAATACATTCACATTTTACTACTGCCACATTGGACTAATGAACAAAAACGTGTCATATTTTTTACTCATAATATTATTTGTAATGCGACAAAATTAATGTCATCAATCAAAATTTTACTTTTTATTTTTAACGTAACCGTAATTATCAGTCAGAATATAATCAAATGAGAGAAAGGCAGCTCAAAGGCAAAAAATGTTTGTGCAAATATTTTTGTTATTTAGAACGACAATTTATTCACTTAGAAATCTATTTTTCCAATTCAGATACTCTATTCAGGAACCGGATTTACGATACATCATTAAAATCTTTCCGATAGTCTATACCATTTCTAGTCTATGTAATTTCTAGTCTACACCATTAAAATATGTTTAATACGGTAATAAGTATTATTTAGTATAGTTACTTTGGTATTTTTAAATTGAAAAAAGAAAATGAAATTCCTTAATAATAAATTTATTATGATGCTGAACAGACTTTGTTTGAACGCGCTAATTTCAAGAAATACTGTACTGAATTGAAAAAATATTTTTGGTTTGTATAGTCCGTTTACCGGGGAAGGTTATAGGATAGCTTTATGTCGGGAAACAGCTTTATTCCCACGGGATACCATATTAAAATTAGCTCAGAAACCATTAAGTTGATTTATATACAACTGGACATTGTAGAGATTATACAATGAGGTTATTCTAAGGGTACTTTTTATCCCATACGATGGTTTTATTCCCGCAGGATCGTAGGTAAAAGATAATTATTTATCTGAACAACGTCCCCCAGGTCAGCCAGTAATATAATACTTAGAATTTATTATGTCGTATCATAGTCGTACATCTGAAGTGACCCTTAATATGCCATTCAGTCAGAAATACCGGGATAAAAGTTAAAAGAACCCCCATTCGTCGCCTGTCATCAAAACGTGGCCAAAAGCAGTCGTCAGCGACAGGACGATTTGTTTCTGTTGAAACTGGAATATACGAGCATTTTTTGTACACTTTTTGTACTGTGTACGATAAATGAATTTAATTAAAAGCTAAAAAATATATTGAACACAATTATACACGAGAATAGTTAACTGCACATTGTATGACTAAATTAAACCACAATTTGCGTAAAGAAATCATTTATTTATTCCGTATTGTTATTCTATACTAAGTTTTCATTTTTATATAGTCAATGATTTGATATTTTTTATTAGGATTAGCTTTTTACATATCACAAAGGAATTGTAGCAGATGGTTCGAGTAAGTGTTTCAACTCAAGATAGTAGCAAGTCATCTTTTACTTATGGTCCCGCGTGATTAACTCTTGTCTTGGATCAAAACTAAATTTCAAGTGAGCTGGTACGTGTCGAGGCACATTTTTGTAGCTGACTCGACGTCTACTCGTATTCGTATAATTGATTGAAGACGTGAGCTATAGATTCGTAGCTAAAGGACGAAAGAAATTACTTGAATTTCTGTAAAGTTTGGTTTATCAAGTACCTACTAGGTGTATAGGTAGTAAGTAATGGCGGTTGCGGTTAGTACGAGCATGGACCTACAGCAGCAAATAATGCATGCGCCATTCCGTGCTTCGTAAAGCACGTAAAGCCGGTCTCAGCTGCTATCTTCAAATAGCAATCGTCAGATCATGTCAAAGGCCTCTGGGAAACAAAAACCTCCCAACACTTGGGTTGGCTGCCAACTCCTCCACTGTATGCTCAATTCCTTACTAACAAGGAGAGACTCGAGCTCAGTAATATGCCATTAATGATTCCAAGCCCCAGACTTACTGATACAACGTCATCCAACAAGGTTGACGTATAAGAGAAGTGTTTAGAAATCGAAACTGTAATAAAACTGCCCTAAGTAACCTGATAGCCGTATCGGTAACCCGATGCATACCCTGGCACTGTTGCATAGAATTGGATTACTGTTAGTTTAGAATTTTCCTTTTATTGCCACAATCTCAAGCATTCGTGAGCCGCACCAGTGGGCATGTGAAAATGTGTATGGAATTGTGTACCCTAAATTGCTATTGGAATTTATTATTACGTAACTATTTTTGGGATATTGACTTTAAAATTGAGTGGTAATAAAGAAATAGTGGACGGGTTTGATGTTATAATTATGTTGTTTTTATGGAAAAGATTATAAAGCCCGCGTCTTCGTCCACGAGATGTGTTGATAAAAAGTACCCTATAGATTATCCCAGACTTTAAACAGTATTTCAAGTTTTATTTTGATTCGTTCAACGCTTATAGCGTGAAACAAAACATCTAAACTTAAAAATTTTCAAATCATCCCAGGAGAACCTACAACAGGGATAAAATCTATCCTATGTTAAATAAAATATATACTGGATGTGGTATATTTGTGTGCCAAATTTCATCTTAATCCTTTCAGCGGTTAGCGCGTGAAGGAAATACAAACATCCTCACAAACTTTTATGTTTACAATATTAGTAATATTATACAATAAAAAAAAGTCTCTAAAAAGAATCTTCTCAGCCTTATTTGCAAATCCGCGTACGTGTTTCTGAAGGCCATGGACGACCATGCCTCACCGTACATATATTCTAATACTGTAGATTCTAACTGTCGAGTTTTATGATTGATACATCAATTTGGAACGCTAAATATAAAATACTGTAATTGGTCATAAAATAAAGCTTACCTTCATCCTGATAATATTATAAATGTTAAAGTTTTTGAGGATGTTTGAATTTTTCTCTTTCCTTCACGCGCTAACCGTTGGACGGATTAAGATAAAACTAGCCACACAGATAGACCACATCCAGGAAATGAACATATCGGGATAGATTTTATCCCGATTGTAGGTTCACCTGGGATAACGTGCACGTTTATATATGAAACGGATTAAGAAACTTGTCACTGAGAAAGATATTATAGTGTGGAATAACACATAGCCCATTTTTTATCGGCGCGGGCGAAGACGCGGGCAGATACTGCAATAAATTGGATGTACGAAAGACCAGACGGGTTGGACGTGGCATATAAGAGTTTCTTTATATGTTTAAGAGTTCTTCATATAAGAGATCACAATACCCAAAAGCTTACCGAAAGCAAGGCACAGCTTACATAAATTTTATTATCCTTTAGTAACTTCAAATAACATTAAACATGAAAAGTGTCATTCTGTAAAAGCCATTTAACGCCGTGATCACATTAAATAAGGTAAACAAGACCCAAAACCGACGAGCCGTAGATAACAGCATGAAAAATGGGTCAGCAATACAGGGGGGAGCTTCCGTGTTATATTAAATTTTGGGAACGAAGATAATTTGAACATTTCACGCCAGTTATATCACCGTAAAATAGGTAGGGTTTACGCAGAAAACCATTAATTTAATTAGTTTTGTTAAAATTGCGTGAAATTCATAGCCCGGCGGCATGTGGTGTTACTGATCGGTCAGAAAGCGGATGGTTGACCATCAAAAAAAACTGCGGTGCGTCTGTGCTTCGTTTTTCTAGACTTCTTCAGTTAGGAAATATTCGTCCTTAGTAATGAGCCCTCTTGGCTTGGAACTTTGGTATAAATACAAAATACGTCTATTCCAGGGATGGCGGACCTTTACGTATCAACCATTTGAACGACTGAAAACAATAAGGGCGTATCTCTTTACCATAAGAGACAGCAAAACTTGCCGTGTCCATGACACATGTCACTGGGTCGAAATATCAGTATAATAATCATGAGAAACCGATTGCATTTAAAATGTTAATTTAATTAATAAAAATTAAAAAATAAATTAAAATATAAGTTTACAAATAGACGAATATTTTACAATAACTTATAGAAGTTACGGCCTTATTGTTTTCAATATTATTCCATCGTCGTTATGTAGTTAAATATTAAAATGTACGTGTAACCGACAATTTACATAACCATTACGTATTTTATATAATCCGTGTGTAAACGGACGGCGTGTGGATAATTCATGTGAAATGGGTCAAGTGTAGAGGGTCGTGGCGACATTGTTAGGTTTGGACAAACATTAGACTTTAATTTGATTTTCGAATTTATTTTATGTGTAATCTCATTAGAATCTGAGTTTTACTTAATGAAATATTTGGTGCCTTCGCATCAGAAATGTTTTAAATTATTTTTTTGCCTAAACGTTTGATTCCTTCAATATTACTGTATTGTATTGCTAGTCGACCACGGAAGCCATTAAAAATATAATAATTTAGTGTAACTTAGTATTAAGGACAATAACAAAAAAAATGCTTGAATTTTTTTTAAACACAATATAAAAACTCAAAACATTTTTTTTTAATCACGGGCTTCTTTCACTGATGTGCTTTCGAATTTCAAAATCATTAAAATCTATATTGAATCCAACGCCAATTCAGTTAAAAATAATAATTATTATAAATTAAATGTTTGTACCAAATAAAACGATGTTAAACTTAACTATTAACAAATTGCCCTCATTCCAAGTACCAGGGAACCATGAACTCGAAACTATTAATTAGCATATCGCGTATTTAAATTTAGTGCAAATATTATATAAAGTCATACGTTCACTTTCTGCAATATTCACTCATGTATACCTAATTGAACAGGTGGTTTTATTGTGAAATTATGTTGCTAGCTGGTGGAATTTATGCTACCCTGGTCTTGCGTCGATGCTAACTGATCGTCAGAGTTAAGCAAACGCGTGGGCGTGGTTGTTAGGATGGGTGGTTTCCGGATTCAGATTTTTTAAAGCCATGGCCAGCGTGGTATTTGCTATACCCCTCATAATGTGAGTGGAGACCCGAGCCAATTAGTAGGACAGTAGGTTGCATTGAGGAAGCGTGTTCAAAGCCCAGCGACTTGTTTCCTCGGGACAAGGGAACTCCTCAAAAGTTAATAATACAGTTACAAATTTTTTCATGTTTCTTAGTACACTTATATTATTGAAAATTTGATTAAGTTTATTTTAACTGCAATTAAAAATGCATTACCATAAAAACTGTAGCTTTCAATAGTAAATCTCCAGCGACCAAGGTTTCAATTAATTCATTATGCTTACGCTTAGTGCCGCCTCAGAACAATTCAAATCCATTCTGCCAACCACAATGAAGCTCCCAATGCTCTGATTGTAATTCGTGCTGATTCTGAGAATTTAAATTCGAATTTCGAAAAGATTTCACTACCCGCATTAAGGTTTGTTTAAACAGATCGGCGCGAAACAGTCTACTTTATTATAACACCTTTCTGGAATCATGGTAGATTAAAAAAAATGTATCGTTCATATATGCATTCAAATAACTACACGAAATTAATGATTTGAATTTGACTTTTAATCTATTCGCGATTAAAAAAGAGTTTTGTGACTTTGAAATAAGGTTGAATGTTCTAAGTCACTTCTTTTTTTAATTAGAATGCTTAGAGTCGACCTAACGCGCTAATAATGAACCTTATTGCAATATCCTAAAACTGTTTTTTTTAACGCAATAAAAATATGCTTTGCTCTCCAAGCCGATCTGTTAAATCCAAGCCAATAAGAACCTTACGGTCTCTTCCTCCTGCTTCCAGGACTGGAAGGTCCATTACTGATATCGATTATGCATGACTGCATTTTTTAACTATAAACCCTAATAATTATATATATGTATAGTTGCCGTATATAACTACCGTGTAAAATTGTAGGATTCTACATTTTAGCTCTGCAGAATTTACGTAGTTAAAATGCGAAGCTAAAAGAATTTTTAATACAACGAAACGCTTCGAGAAAAGAGAGAGAGATATTCTTGTTCCAGATATGAAAATAAAAATTAAATAATAATACAAAAAAAAACATATTTTGGTCAGCGTATACGTTCACAGAGCTCTCCGTATATTTATATGCAATTCACGCTTTTTAATACTCTAACAGCTACGAATGTACAAACAACAAAAAGAATACTGGAATAGCGCGCCAACGATTCAAAATTCAAAAAGAGAACGTCACATTCTCCGTGAACCCGAGTCCTGATTCAGCCAGTGCGAGAATGCGTCATGTGTTACGTAGATATCTTTTGTATCTATGTTACAGTGACTCACTCTGTGGACTCTTCGCGCCATTTAATCGTGCAGTCGCCTTACTTTCGTAGTCTGTAGTAATATTAAGACTGCAACGTTTTTGAGTAGTTTGTACTTTTTTACAATGTTTGTTACTGCCGCTATTAGAGTCTATAATGGTTACTTAAATTGCTCTTAAGTACAGTAATTCTTATCCAAAAAAAATACTATGATAATGCATTTTATAATAACATACAAAGGAACTCCTCAACGGTTAACAGTTTTGAACATTGATGTATTTTTTCTTAATATTAGGGATTTTTAGTGAAGTTTTAAAATAATTTATCTTATTTTTAAGGTGCTAATGCGAAAGTTTGTAAGGATAGATGAATGTTTCTTACTCTTTTGTACAACAACTACAAAACGGATGTGAATAAAATTAGGCACAAAGTTAAATATTCTACATTATATATCAAAATATAACGCAGACAAAGCCGCGGGCGACAACTAATATGTCTATCTTTGTAATAGATTTAATCACGTTTTTGAAAGAGTACTTTGCCAACTCTTTTTCTTCTGAACGACTCTAGCGTACATAATCTTCAATTTGTATTGTTATAAAACTGATGATGGATAGGTATTACATGTAAGCATGATTTAGAATTTAATTTTTGATATTTTTTTTTTATTTCTTTTACTAATTTAATAACTGATGTCCCAGCATCAGTGTTTGAATTGTTCACTTCTGTTAAGTGAACTATTGGTTCCTAAGACGAAATAAATAGTTTTCATTTCATTTCAAACCTATTCACTGAAGCGAAGCGAGGCAATGTTACTAGTTCATACTCCGCCGTTCACAGCCTCAAACCGGTCTGGCCACAAACCTCAACAATATAACACAAAATGTATCGATTGCTACAGGCCCCCGCTCTGTTTCTGCAACATTTCCTTATATGATAAGAGTAAATTGGCATATCGGAATATAATTCTTGTTTATTTTGGGACCTTTGCACAATGTGAAAACGACGTTTAGATTTTGCACGGATTGATAAATAAATAAACGTTTATACACTGACAATTCACCCGCACTCGTTTTGTATTTATTGTTTTTTTTTTTATTAAAGCCATAGTTATTAAGAATATTTTGAAAGCAAACTGTACTGCTATTTTAAACAATGTAAGTTATATATCTAAGTTTCATTATTCCTACCTACTTTTCATCTACAGGTTGTCTGGAAGAGATAGCTGCTTAGCGATAAGACCGCCTTTTGTACTTAGTCTTTACTTCTTTCTGTACTGTTGTCCTTTTCTTGGTGTACAATAAAAAGTTATGTATCTATCTATATATATTGTATTTGGTATTTTATAAATTTGTAATATCTATTGTGATGGAAAAATAAAATAAACGCTTTCATATTTTTTTTCTTTTTTTTTTCTCTTTATCGCCGTACATTATCGCCGTACTGTATCCTAAGAATACAAAAACACCTCTGACCAAGAACAAATCTTTATCTGTCCCGGACGGAGACCGATTAGTGAAAATGCTACTAAGTGCACGAGAACATTTCACGTATAGTTTTAGAAGTGCATCCGTTGATTTCAACCGGGCCACTAGTGTGGGCGTTGCCTGTTCAAAGTAAAAAGCTAACACTACTTTGTTACATACTACGTAGGTAAGACAATTAACAAATTTCTTTCGACTTTCTTACATTCGACTGTAACCATTGTATAATCTTTTCTATATTATTTATTTATGTCATTTGTTGACGAGATCTCCCGCCAGGAAAATATACATATGTATATGCTAACGATGTTGAAAACTCCGATAGCGTGATTCAGGTTTCTTGTGACGTCATCGTGTGATGGATGTGCGATGTCGGCACAGACAAAAATACTTATATAATCCTTCACCGAAAGAGGATTATTAATTTAAATCTATACTTCTTTTGGCGCGTTAGCGAAAAATAAGGGTAATTTTTAAGATTTGCGCGTTACAAAAAACTGACACCCTGAAGTTAGCTAGTTAAGTTTGATTATTTTTCTATTATAACCGTAGTCCTTTCTACAAACGTAGGAGAACGCGAAAATACAATAGTTAGAAAGATTCTTGTTACGTCAAATAAATTAACTTCTTGCCTGCGTACATGAGTACACAAACACACTTTTTTTTCAATTAAAAGTGTGCGCAAGATTCAAACTCAGATCCTAAGGTTCAGAAGACCAACGTTAAAGTTCTAACTAGTTGCAAATATTATATTTTATCCATTATATACCATCGGAAATTTACTAAATGGTATGAATGTATGTATAAGCTTATAAAATCTTTTTTAGTTGATTTAATGTCACAGACACAAACGAATATAATATTTCCTTAACGAAAATTTTACAGAAACGCTTCGAATGCGAAATCCCCACGGATTTAACGTAGGCGAAATAAATGTTGGGTCCATTTTAGGGTAAGAACTAAACCTTATTTTTTTCTCTCAGTGCGTTCATGCGTGTGTTCTATAAATCATCTCAACCCATCAAGCCATCAAGCACAGGTCTCTTCTCTGAATGAGAAGGTTAGGGCATAGTATACCACGCTGACCAAGTGCGGATTGGCAGACTTCACACAACTTTGGGTTTTGTAAACTCCCTGGTATACAGGTTTCCTCTCGATGGTTTCATTCATGGTTATAGCGAGTGATATTTAAATGCTTAAAACGCACTCAACTCCCGAAAAGTCAGAAGTGCGCGTCCTGGGATTCGAACCCGGGGACATCCGAGTAGGATTAATAATTCTTAACCACTAGGCTATCGCCGCTTAGTGTACTATAATCTATCGCTTTGTGAACTTTCATTCAGATCCGTTCAGTTTTTGGGTGGTGTATCAAATTTCAATTGATCCATCCATCCACACAAACTTTCGCATATACATATATAGTATAAATATATATGTATGTGTGTAAGTATATAGCCATACTAAATTTGTTAATATTATGTATAATAAGTATAATCGTAAGACAAATATAAATATACAAATTTCTAATTCAGAAGAAATTTTAAATACCGTTTTTTTTTCTTTCGTATTTATTGTCACCTGCCAGAATGAGAATGCCATTAGGCATTACATCCGTCCTTTGTAAACCCCATTTTTAGGAAGTACAATAAAGTACAAAAAATATTTAATAGCATCGCCATAACATTTAATAATAGTTGAATATTTAATAGCGGCTTAAGTTTAACTAAATGGCATTGTTTATTTCTGATTCCCGATCATCATGGTAACGACTGTCTCAATATTTATTGTACTAAATTGGAATATGTTTCGTGTTTACCGTCAGAAAAGTAATTGGAACGGTCGAGTAGGAAGGTATTTTTTAAAATATCAAATATGGTTCGATTTCAAAATATTACAAAAACAGAGTTATTACAATTATTATTGATTAATAACTAGGGTTATAAAGGCCAAGAGATCCAGAAAAAAATTAAATGCAAACGGGTACTCACGATGCGTTTATTATTATATCGATATTTCGATCCAGTTGCATGGCTCATGAGCACGGCTAGACACAACAAAAGGCTTATATGTATAATAAACAGATCGTGAGTACCCGTTTTAATTTTAAATGTTAATTCCCATTTTCACGTCATAATCATTTTAAAATCAGTAACAATTTTGAAACCAAAATTTTTTTGTTGTTCAAATTAATAATATTACTGTTTCTTACTAAATAAGGAAACGAATAAGGAACTGTAACATTATCTTTATTTAAATTAGGAATTTAATGCAGACATAATGTGCTCACCTAATACTGGCACAAAAAAACGAATTATCTGTTTTTGTCGAACAAAATGACCATAAACAAATTAGATGCAATAAAGACGCTACTTCTGTGTATCTCAAGGTTGCTGGTGAACTAGAATAAAATGCCTGATAAACAACCTGCCCACGCAGTGCCACTGATGTCCACTGATGTTATCTGGGCATTTATTGAGGTAACTCAAGGCTCTTATACTGAAAAATACAGTATGGATTTAGTCCATATTATTTTGATAATTGGTCATGTCCGTCATCAAGTCAAGGTCATTGACTTGGCCATGTGTGCCACATGTGGAACGTGGAACAGCTGATGCTATGGGAAATTTTCTAACTCTTCGATTTTTATCAGATTGGAATGCAAAACGCTTGTAGTATTTTATGACGATTGGAATTGGCAGTGTTAAGCAACAGCAGCCAGATAGATATCCGTGCCTTGGAGAGCACACAAAACCGGGTACGAGCTAGGAACATAAAGCCAGATCCGGGCTGTTATAGTCAAATGGAATTAGTTAAACCTAGTCGGTGGCCTTAAAATTAGAACGGCTTAATCCCACTTGCATAGGCCACTAAAGCCGATGGTGTAAGCCTTCTCATGAAGGGTGAAGAAGGAGGTCGCCGATCGTGAGCGGACCGATCCCAATCGGAGAAGACAACACCGGCAAATGGCAATTACCAATCACCCAGTGGAGGCACCGGTGCGTTTATATGAAATCCAGGAGCCCCCCTACCGTCGGACGACAGCCCGGGGGGGTTTTAGTAGGTAGATCCTACATAAACCGAAACCTCTTCGGCTATCCCTAGATTTCCTTCTCGACAAAAAAACCTCACGTATGCTCAAAATTCAGCCATTAATTATTTCCATCTTAATAAAGACTAGCTGTACCCGTAGCTTCGCTTACACACGTGCATTGTTTTTTTATTACCAGTGGACCAAAAATCCCATACAAACTTTCATCCCGTATCCCAAGGGAATCCTCTTGTAATTAGGGATGAAAAGTACCCTACATTTTTAAAATATCTCTCGCGATTTAAAATCATTCCAAAAATAAATACTACATAAGTATATTGAGAGGTATTTTAGAACAAACTTCACCCCTCTTTTCTATCCTTTAGAGCATGAAATTAAAGACACGCTGAATTTATATTGAAGGTAATATATTAAGGATATGTAACTTTCAAATTCAAGGTAAACACATACACGTATCACCCAGGAGCTTGTATTGAAAATTTCAAAATATGCACATTATTTTGCCTTTTTTTCTTTTAATAATAAAATATAAAAAAACTGAGAAACATGTATTTCATTAATTTAAATAAGGCATATTTGTTGCAAATTTCAAGCAAATCGGTTGACATTTAAGAAAATTCCCATACAAACTTTCTTCTCCTATTCCAGGCAAACCCGAGAATCATTCAGAATAAAAACTATCCTGAATGTTAATTGGGGATATAAGTAATAACTTTACAAAGTTTCATCGAAATCTGTCGGCGGGTTTTTACGTGATGCGCGTTCAGACAGACAGACAGACAATAATTCCAAAAAATATATTTTCGTGCTCTATCTCGGTATTAGAGTCCATCTCATCAAAATTAAAAAAATATATCCAATGTACAGAAAAATGAACTAGTATAGACTATAATATCTTCTAAGATATTCATTAAAATGAAATTATGTTACGGACAATTTTGTTTTAAAATAGATACATGTGATGAATAGGGTATTTATTTGACTAAGAATTTATATGATATTTATAAGACCACCTTCACAAATAACGCATTATCTCAGAACAAATTTGACAACCATAAAAAAGGTTGTAAAAAATCAACCTTAAAAGATAGACGTTTGCTGTCACGGACTTATTTTTAGAACTCTTAATAACGTCCTTCTCTCATACAAGTTTTTGTGTAACTATAACCTACTAACTAGTACTACAATAACCGTTCACACAGCGTATGCTACGTAAGCTTTAAAAAAAACCCGTTTTGTAACATTTCCATTTAATGCTTAGCTCCTCTTAGTTGCAGTATGATATGTAGCCTGTAGCATTCCTCGGTAAAAAGACTATTCAATAAAAAAGAATTATTAATTTCAAACTAGTAGTTCCTGAGATTAGCGCGTTCAAAGAAACAAACTCTTCAATTTTATAATATACTAGTTTCTGTCACGGCTTTATCCGCGTGGCTTCGCCCACGTGCTGTATTACTAAAAAGTAACCTATGTGTTACTCCAGACTATAACCTATCTCTGTACCAAATTTCATCCAGAGCGGTTCAGTAGTTTTTGCTTGAAGAAGTAACAAACATACGTCCATCACTCCATCCTCATATTTCGCGTTTATAATAATATAAGTAGGATACTAATATTACGTTAGTACAGATTACTTGGAATACAGAAACGATCACCGTTTAGACACAGATTAATATGCACTTAAATAATTTGCAATAATATGTTAATTATTGGGTAATTTGTATATTGAGTAGTACTTTAACCCAGTTAAGAACATGTCCTAGTACTGGCTTCGATTTTAGAAAATCAAGTCGGTTTCTGATCGTATATGAGGATGTTCGTTGATCTTGACACTCGTCTTCGTCTACCTGAAATTTTGAACTATAGTAACAATAGCAGAACAAAGCACTCGTTCACAGTGAAGACGTCTCATACGTCTTATTTTATTTATATAATACAGGCAATCTTACTATATATAACATACATATAATAACGAAATACAAATATATTATAGACACATATGTACATATGTGAAAACTTAAACACAGTAAAAATGATGAAATATAAAAACGTAAACAAATAAATATACAAATGTTTAACTCGGAGTCGTGTTACGCGTGGTGTCCGGTAGCTGGCTTCTGAATCACCGGAATACAACACCCGTCAAAAAATTTCTTGCATCAAAGTCCACTGATATTCAGTTTGCAGCGTCATCACAAAGGAGTCAGAGTTGGCATTATAACGAGACTAACCGTTCAAACCCTACTTCGAAGATGGTTTTGATTCTCATGTACACCACAACTTCTATAACCTTTGTGAGGTAATGGAGTCAAGATACGTACAGCAGCGTCGATAGTACAGCCGGACGCAGCGTGTGGTACCGCATCGATAGGACCGACCTGTCGGTGCGGTGCCGCAGTAGTTCTGATGATTGGACTTCCTCGTCTTCTACTGACAAGGAAGGCCCTTGTCAGTCTGGTTATTATTGGACCCTGCTATACCAGAACCGTATACTTCTGATTATCCCCCTTTCACTTCTTAGCCTGCTACGCAGCGGGTTTGATAGCGGTGGCAATGATAAAAAACCATGCCTAAGCATCGACGTACTCACACGTATCACCACCGCGCCAGCTTACGCGACTAAAAATTATTGATCGAAGCATTTTGCGCCACGGGACGGTATGTTCATGTTGTTACATGACGTGGCCTTATCTAGCGACCTACTTTTTGAAACAGCCTTTCGTAACCATATTACTTCGGCAAATGATTCCCCGATGTCCTTGTCCGATGCTTGCAGCTGATACTGCATCTCAACCAAGCTAGTATTTAAGGATGTGATGTCCTGTAACAGCCTGGTAACATCCACTTGGTTGAATGTGACGAGGGCATGTGGATGTGTCATCTTCAGTAACGTTACGACAATAACAATGGGCTTACTTTTCCAACTTGTGGTAGAACCCTTACTGCGAAAATTGGAAAACTGACCACCTGTGATGTGTGGTGTGCGTGGAGACAAATAAAACGATTGATGGTTGGTTATGACTTTTACTAGAGACTGACTGACTTTTATTAGAGAAATTACCCCTTTTTATATTAAAATGTAAATAGGTACTTAAACTAAATATCTATCCGATT
>DWJZ01004693.1:0-15026 GCA_018249125.1 Asbolis capucinus
CTACTAAATAATGCGAACAAAGCCCAAACATTTGGTTTGGATAGGTGAGCCCGTTCTTGAGTTAAAAAATTACAACGAAAAGTGGCATGGTTTTCTATGTTTATATGCATTTTGCGCCTTATATCATAAATGTAAAAGTGTGTCTATGTCCGTCTTTGATGTCCAAACGGAGCGACGGATTCTTGTGTTTTTATGTGGAGATAGCGGATGATGAGCGGAGATGTCTGAAAAGTGACTTCAGCTCCTTTTTATCAACATTGGTATCACGTAGATCGAGCCTCGCGCTGACCCTAATTTATTTATAAATGGAATTACTTTACTGCCAGTATTGTACTACTTTAAAGGATTGAATAAGTTGCTTACTTATTAGTCTGTGCGTTTGTCCGCGTCAAAATATAACCGCTTATACTTTTTAAGTGAAAATTCGCTGATGTATTGTGATAGGTTCACTTTGCCATTTAGCGACTGCTGTGTTTAAATTAGTCCACAATCAAAAAAGAAATTTGCCTTCGCTGTAGCCAAGGAAACTGAGGATATTTTAAATAAATACATACCCGGGGCTTCACCCGAGTGGTGTGTTGATAAATCTATATATGTATGTATTCCAGAATATATCTATCACCGTGCCAATTTACATTCAGATCTGTTCAGTAGCGAACAAGTATCCATCCTTTGTTGCGCGAAGAAGTATCCATCTTTTTTTTGCATTCGTGTTTTATTGCACAAATACGTTGCTGCAAGCAAAGTTATAATTACGAAATAATTATAAATAAAATTAATTATTAAAAATTAGGTAATGTGCCATATAAGTTTCAATTCAAATTCTATTTAATAAAAATTAAAACGGCGTGTACTGATATTATTTTAAGCTTTATAAATAGGATAATCCCAGTCTGGACAGGTTAGGGGAATGGGATACAATCTATACTAACATTATAAAGCTGACGCATTAATCTCAGGAACTACTAGTCCGATTTGAAAAATCTTACAGCGTTAGATATCCCTTTTGTATGTATATCAATAGGAGCGGAGCACCAACGAAGAATGTTTAAAAATCGGGGGATTTTTTCCTATTGAGAACTTCCGCTGCGTGCGCTGCGTAAACGGTTAGTTTCACAAAAATCATGTATGACAGAATTTTTTCCACTTAAAAGTTGCAAATAAGTCTGCGACACCATATATCTATCTTTTGAGCTTAGCTCACTATAACCTCCTTTATGCTAAGCAAGTTTGTTCAAAAATAAGGCATTGTTGTTTTTATAAACATAATATTGTTATCCAAATAAATACGTTATTTATCACAACTATTTAATTAAAAACCCAATTGGCCTGTTCATCATTCCATTTAAATGAATATCTTATCAGATATAGCAGTTCCAAAATAACACCACAGCAAAATAATGATTGAAGTCGAAGTCGCGGGTTATAGTTAGCGGTAGCCCAAAGTAACTACGAGTTTCACGCGGACAAAGTCGCGGACGGAAGCTAGCTAGTATTTATCATACGAGTATAGCACCATTTTGATTGCCTCTATCTCGTTGATAAGTTTAATACACATTAATATATACATTAGTAGTGTTAGCCTAACGGTCGTAATACGAACGGTCCTGGGTTCGAATGCTGCAGTGTGGTGCGGACCTCTTACTTGTAAGTTTGGGTATTACAAGTCACTTGAAAAAGTTTCAATTTTCTTCCTGAGACTTCCTTGTAATTCTCGAAAGTGTGTCAAGTTCCACTTTGCCAGTGTGGTACTTATGGCCTCATATTGTGAGAGGAAACCCGAGCCCAGCAGTGAGACAGATATAGGATACAATTATGAATGATAAAACATATGGTATACATCTGTATATATATATAAATCAATGTAGCTTTTCGTTGTAATTTTATAAATCAAGAACGGGCTCGCCTATCCAAACCAAATGTTTAGGCTTTGTTCGGACTTTAGGAGATGGTTCATCTGAAGTTTACACAATATCGGTAAAGTAGTTCTTCATTTATGACATTGTTTGTATTTGTAAATGGGGATTTTACTGTCAAATTGAACCTTTTTTTCAGTCAACGCGGGCGGGAGTCAAGGTTTTTATATATAAAAATTCAGTGTCACCATATTCGTAACCGATTTCTTTAACAATTAGATATCTATTGTTGAATGCTATTTAAAAGATAGGATAGTTTTTATACCGGAAAACGGCTTGTTTCCCGTGGGATAACATGCCTATATTTGATTTGTTGAATATGACTCTCGAAGTAGCAAATTATAAAAATAACAATAAGTTATTTTTCTAAAACGGTGACAAAATGTAATTTTTACCTATTTTTTTATAAACTAATTTCAGTACATTTAATTTAAAATGAGATTTTAATTAATTAATGTATGGAATTTTAATCATAATTAATGTAGTTATTTTTGTCATAATTTTAATTGATTTTATAGCTTTTTTATTTTTTTATATTTTAATTAGCTGGATGTGAATATGGTCATGATCTGACCTTGGTACAGAATTTATTTATATTAACGTCTCAGAGTGCAATAATAAGTATCTCATTGTACTCTAAACGTGCACTATTCATCTACTAAACTTAGGCTCCTAATATTATTTGAAAGCAAATAATATCGATATTTGCATCTGCATGCAAAATACTGATCTCTGCATGCAATATACAGATCGGTGTTCAGAAGTGCGTGCACAGTGTGACGTCAATGTCCACATATACATATTTTTATAAGTTCAAATATTTAGGCTATTTTGTCTGTACCTACTAAAATGCATACATTATCTTTGGCATAAACACTTCAGCTGAATGTACGTATATAACGTATATAATCAAGATTATTTCTTGTATCTAAATTTGAATTCCACTTTACTGATATACATTTTACCAGATTTTTGATAAGATTGATAACAGCAATATTCGCTTTGAAGTGCAGATTTGCATTTATTTGTTTATTATTATCTTATTTTGAACATGGTATACTTGTAAAATACATTACAACGAAACACAAAAAATACTTAGCACTTTGAGTGCCAACAATGAATGTATAGGTATTTAAAATCTATAAATTTATTTATTAATTTTTCTTTTCAGAATTTACATTCAACAAGGAATACGAGTTACTCGTATGTATTAAACTTATAACAGAAACAAAATAAAACTTGAAGATGGTTGGAAACGAATCAAACGTTATTGTTAGTAAAGACCAGAATGAAGGAGGTCACTTAAGAGAAGATAGTAACAAATTCAATACTCTAAAATCGAAAAACAACACAGATGATAATTTAATTAAATATTTAAGCGTAGATGAAAAAAGCAATAGAAGTCTGAGTGTAGATTCAGTCCAAGTAGTTAAGTTCCAAGGTATAGATGATAAGGATAGTATATATTCAGAAATTAGTGAAAAGAGGATAACGGAGAAGAAGTTGCCACCTATTCCTGATGGCGGATGGGGTTGGGTTGTGGTTTTCGCCACATTTCTCACATCAGCATGCTCGGATGGCTTAGCCTATTCCTTTGGCATCTTGCACGAACAATTTATAGATTATTTTGGAGAATCACAGGCTAAGACATCGTGGATTGGTAGCCTGTTCATCGCTGTTCCATTAATATCTGGACCCATAATGAGTGCTCTCGTTGAAAGATATGGATGCAGAAAAATGACAATGTTGGCTAGTCTTGTATCGACAGGAGGTTTTCTGTTAGCTTCAATAAGTAATTCAGTAGAACTTCTATGTGTAACTTTGGGTGTTATTAGTGGTCTGGCGATGGGTATCTTGTACGTCACTTCCGTAGTAGCAGTTGCATTTTGGTTTGAAAAAAGAAGAACTTTAGCTGTATCTCTTGCCTCTTGTGGAATTGGTTTTGGTACAGTTATATATTCACCACTGACCACCGCCTTACTAAACATTTTTGACTGGAGAGGTACCATAGTTATACTGGCAGGTACTATATTAAACATGTGTGTTTGTGGAGCTTTGATGAGAGACCCAGACTGGGTGATAATTAAAGACAAACGAGAAAAAAAGCGTAAAGAGACAAAAAAATTAAGAAAATCATCAAGTCTTGGATCAATATCCATAAAGTCTATGGGTGGGGAATCAATTGTGTATAGTATAGATGAATTAAAAGACAAATTAAAACGAGGAGAAAGTCCTCACCATGTTTTCTCAATCCTAACAACTGCTGTAGCCGAATCTGAAGAGTTACAAGCCACTACTCAAATGAATGCAGAACTAACACATAAAAGAAACAATTCAACTGTTGATTTACCGACTTTTATCGATGAGAGTGATCCGGTAAGTATAAAAAAGAAGTTACATAGAGTTTTGTTTATAACATAATGTTCGGAATTGATTAATAATCTTTATTTTATTTTAAGGTTTGTCCCGAAGTTATGGAAAGGATTAAGTCGTATAAGGAACTTTGTAATGATATACTACAAAACTACCCACATGTTGTTCTGCGTGGAAAATCTGAAATGCGTTTTGATGTTGGTGATATATCATCCAGAAACTCAGATGATTCTGGCATACACGCTAAATCTGTAGCAAGAGAATCAATAAGTACCAATGTAACTATTACAGTAGATGACAAACTTTCTAAAACATACAATGATTCAGATAAACATTTGTATTCTGAAGATCAAAATAAAACTGATAATACAGATATGAGAGAGGTTACGTACAGAAACATTGTGGTACATAGACGTGCGTTGATGAACTTACCTCAGTATAGACTCCGTGCATCATCCTTACCAGACATTTACAAGAATATGAATTCATGCCCGTCACTAAGAAATCAAAGCGAAAAGGTAGGATTTCTAAAATATGAACATATAGTTCAACTAAAGTAATTCACCAATATTAACTTCTTAACTCTTCTTATTCCTGGAGTTGCTTACGAACATCCATTTTATTCGTAAGGGAATCCAAATGAGCGGATACGCTCTTTACTGATAGGTCATTTATTTATCCATCTTCATTTTTTATGATTATTTTCTCATATTCCCAGATTTTCTTAACTGTTTGTTATTTTCAGAAATGGTACGATCCAGTGCTGAAGATGCTAAAGAAAAATTTCAACTTGAAGTT
Source organism: Asbolis capucinus (assembly GCA_018249125.1). Lineage (NCBI taxonomy): Eukaryota > Metazoa > Arthropoda > Insecta > Lepidoptera > Hesperiidae > Asbolis > Asbolis capucinus. The sequence continues at coordinate 5,088 of DWJZ01004693.1, forward strand.
GTACACAGAGTTTCATTTCTTAATGTTCAACATCACGTCGCTTCTCATGTCCATCTGGTCAATAATCCCCTTCTTCTTCCTCAAATCTTACATGTCTGATTTGGAAGTCAGGGATGACCAGGTAATCACCGTGATTGGAATCGCAAGTGGTGCTGGAATAGTGAGTTTTTTTACTACATTACTTACTTTAACTCTGACTTTTATTGCAGTATACCTTTACTTTAGACTATAATAATACTATGCTAAGTGATGTAAAAAAAATAAGAGAGGAAAAAAAGAAAACGAAGAATAAACAGTCTGGCAGAATTAGCAGAAGCATAGGTTTCATACGTGAAAGTATGGTTAAATCAGTTAGATTACTTTTGATTAAAATAATGCTTGTATTTTCAGGTGGGCCTCGGTTGGCTTGGGGATAAGCCTTGGTTCAACGTTACCAAGGCTTACGCCGTCTGTCTCTTCATCTGCGGTATTTCTGTAGCGCTCTATCCCTTCGTGATTCGTGATTACCCTCTCTTGGTTCTCGTCTCCGTAATATTCGGACTATCCTTCGCCAGTTCCTACTCATACACTCCAGCTATCTTGATGGAGCTTGTACCGATTGACTACTTTACTATGGGCTATGGAATGATATTGCTTAGTCAAGGAATCGGAAACTTAATTGGACCTCCTATTGGTGGTGAGTTTTTATTGTACTTTTTAACTTTAAACCAAATTTGAGATATAATTGTTTCGTAGCGTCTTTATCAGTATCTCCGTCCAATTTTATATCAATTTCATTTGGAATATAAATGCACTAATTTTAAATGTCACGATGTATGTATGCCCAGTGAGATTAAATACCATCCCTTTTACTTCCTTAGTCAAACATTTATGTTACATAAAATTAAATGAAATAAAATTGGGGACCATTCTCTAACGTAGAGTCACTGTCTCTTGGATAAAATGTTAACAAATACTCATAGTCTTTAAATCCTTTAGGTCTTCTCTTCGATATAACTGAAAGCTGGGATTTGACGTTCTACGTGGGTGGAGGTTGGCTGATAATCTCTGGAGTGTGTGTGGGCACTATTGCATATATGAAGAACTTTAGGATAATCGGAAAGGACCCGCTCTTGCTGCAGGCGGAGAAAATGAAGACTGAGACTGCTTCTGACAAGGTCTGAAGAAGTACAATGTATATTGGAAGTACAAGACTTATTGTAAATAAAAGAGAGTTATTAGAATGCGAAAACTATAAACTGCATTCTATTAAACCCCATAATTATATAAGAAACTGCACGCGATGTACCGTCCCTTCAGGTGGAGAGCAATTTTGAATTGACCAATCACGGTGCAGAGTTTGAATGCCCGTCGCTCTCTTACGCCGCGGTTTAACTGTATTCTTTTGTAACAGAACTACATTAGGCGCCTAGTAGGATTTATCATTGGCTTAGATAAATACTAGAACTACTTGATATCAACAGCATTTATTTTATATGACGTCGTTCAGTAATTAAATATTTAGAATGATATGTATAATAGGAGTTGTTACATAAAATCTCTTTCTGGAAATATAATATTAAGATCTGATTGAGCGAGTTTTAAAATATAATTTCAATAATTAGCTTCTTCTGAACAAATCTATACCAACTATAAATAAAATTATCCAGATGAAGGTATTAATATATGGAATACTTTAGATAGACACTGTTTTAAATGAATGTTATTAAAATTTTAAAAGGAGGAAATTGTATGGAGCTTATTAGTAAAATAAATTATTTTGAAATTGTATTGACCTGCTACTTAGACAACTTACAATAAAATAGATTTTTTAATAAAAGTTTTTTTTTTCTTTAAACAATCTTCTTCTTTCTCCCGATCTGGTACTCATTCTGCTTTCTATTCTTCTGTCTCCGTCCTGGAGCGATACGTTCTTGGTGTATCTGGATAGGTGTAATCATTGTTTGATATGCAGTGATTATTTACCAGTAGGTGAGTGCCAAACAGCGTATGAAGAGGGTGCAGCTACCCTTCGAGCATAAAAATGTTTTATTCCTGTCTTATAAACCATAATCTATCTCTGTGCCAAATTTCTTTCAGATCCATTCAGTAGTTTTTGCGTGAAGTAACTATATTAGTAGAATTATACATTAAATGCAGAGAAGACCACTAGTTTGCCTCCATCTGGGTGCCCTGTCTCTTCAATACCCTGCTCCCGAGTTCCCTGCCCTCCCTGGGTACCCTGCACTCTCTCTGGAAGCTGATTTCGTCCATAACCTATTTAATTTATTGTAAGATAGGACCACAGTCATAGGTCACGCGATTAAAATTTTACTATTTAGTTTACCTAAGTTAATTTAAGGATAATGTGTTAACAACTTAATATACATACGTCATGTTATGGTGTCTATTATGTTGGTGTGAATATCTCTAGTAATAAAATCTTTATAGCCAGTGTGACCATGAAGTTTAAAAAAAATGTGGGAATGTGTGATCCTTTACTAAATACATACTTTACTACGTAGGTACTTCAGTTCCTGCATGGCTTTAAATTATTTACATATATTGTCATATGAACTAATAGTTTGCTTAGCGTCAAAAAAATTCAAGTACAAAATCAATAAATATTTATTATAAAATAAAAAATACATTATAAAAATTATGGGCGCAGAACAAATAATTTCCATGCATCCTTATCGTATAAATACTTGATTATTCTATATTATAGTATCTCTTGCCTATTGAGGTTTTACGTGTTTCAACAATTCCATCGCCTAAAGTCTAAATTACTCAGGGGTTTTGTTAAAGAATACTCCGATCCATTAATAACCTTCTACTAAGTACTCTCCTCATAACTGAGGAGTCGTGGACGTAGTCCATCAAACTGCTTAATTTTATGGAATTTGATACAGTGGCATGATGTTAAAGTTAACTCATTATTATTCACACTTTATTGACCCTTGTAACAAGTAGTACAAAAGACGAAATGATAAAATCATTTTTACCTCATGTGTGAGCAGAAGACTATGTATGTATGTAAGAATATAAATAAGTTGTGGGTCGTGCATATATTCTTCTACACTTACATATATACATATATTCTTTAAACACGTTTATTCTTACTAGAAAACACTTATAAACATATATAATTTTTTGAAGCTACCATAATTTCTTGAAGAGAAGAATCAGCGAGAAAATCTCAACTCCAGTTACTATAAAACTTACAATAATTCTGCAAACAACTTACAGATACGACACAAATCTATATTTGTATAGGAAATTTACATCTAAATAAATCTGGGAGCAGGTTAGTCACCCTACATACTGTGACTCATCGACGGCGCCCATATGTAGCCTATGAAGATCAGTCGGTCTGTAGCAAGGAAGACGAGGTGACGCGTCGAGCAATATGAGGCTGTATTCCCATCAGTTAAGCACTTCTTTTCCTACTGCACTGCACAACATTCGCATAAGATTAAAATAATTTGTGTATAGATGAGCAAAGGGTGAGTGATTATTTTAAAAATGTAAAATATTTCAATATGTCACAGACAGTGAAATCTAATAGCCTAGTACGTCGCTCTCTCGAACGGGAGGTCTTCTGTTCAACTTCTACGCGAACATCTCATTTTGTTTATTTATTCATATTGTAATTCCTAAATATAGGTTTTACAAAGGGCAGACTTATTGGCATTCTTCACCAGTCAACCCAGGGTGGTGATATGGAGGCTCATGACAATAAATATATCAAAATTATGTGTGTATTACAATTTAATTATTATTTGCTACGGTGAAAGAAAATATTGGAAATCTGTACTCCTGAGAGTACCACATTAAGTTCTCACATTCGTCAGCGTGGTGGGTTATGGCTTTTATACAAATTGTGAGCTCATCCGAGCCCAGCAGTGGGACACCTATAAGCTGCAATGACGCAGAAGGATTCCTTATCTTCCATGCAAGGAGTCAGTTGTTGTGATCTAATATTTAATAATAGCAAGGACGTCACAGAGAGGAAACTTACTGAGGAAACTGTTGCCCTTTATAAACTCGACATGGTAAGAGATAGAGCACTGATGTGCTGAGCAACTTTTTTCAGTATTCCCTGGAAAGGGTTAACTAAAATTATATAGATCGGACACATGGTTGATGTTAAATTTGAAGGACTATCCTATTCGGGTACTCTAGCGTGGTCACTAACCTTACCTGTGAAGAAGTTCCCATGTTCAATTAGGGACGGATTAAGTATTTACTAACCAGATGAATATAATTATTGGGGAGACAGGTTTTTTTGTTTTTTAATATTTATTTTATCGTTAAAAATTACAGTTTAAAATGTGTGATCGCTTGGCTACAGCTATAGCCCAATATTAATAGTTCTTCTTGGGTGTTTCTCTTTATAACAGAGGAGGCCTAGACCACGCTGCTCCAGTACAAATTGGTAAAGGACAAGTGTTGGAAACATTTATGCCAACTAAAGGCCCCCGACATAGTTTAACGATCTATTTGAAAGCGGTTTTCAATGATGAATAGTGCTAAGTTTGAATAAAAACATATCTAAATAATAAACAACACATGACATACAACTCACACACTAAGCGTTAGCTTGTACTGTCGTGATCAGGCAACTGATAAATATTTATAAATAAAAAAAAAAGTTTAAAACATCACTAGATTAAAAAAAAAATTAAAGACATAGTTGAATTTTTTTTATTACACAGTTTTTTTATTGATAGAACAAACATTCCTGGTCATTAACAGTATAGTTTTTTCTTTATGGGAAGCGAACCCACGACCTACGGTCTAGCAATCAGGTTCACTAACCACTAGACCAACGGGCCCATTAACGGACACTCAGTCAATTGACACTTAGTGCTTCCAAAACTTTAATTAGTTAACAAAGAGATATGCCAATTTAAATAATCCCGTCTACGGTCCTTGTTACTCTTGAATCTAAACAAAACGATGGCATCGTAGATCAATGTATTTATCTAATATAAACCTTCAATGTATATACAAAAACAATTATCGCCTTCAACCTACTGCAAATTAGGCTGTCATATTTAACAGACATTTTTAACTTACTGGAGTTTCTGCGGTTGAATTTCAACCTTAATTCAATGATATAAAGTTGAATAATCATTGATAGTCCTGGAATTGTCACATCAAATGCATGGCAATACCATGTAATGTGTAATGTTTTTATTTATAATTTTGATGGATTTATAAGGCATTAGTAAATAAATATTAGCTTTCTACACTCCTTTTCAATATAAACTGCTAAACTTCATAGGCCGCGTTATATTCGTAAAAAGAAGTATAAAGATTTTTCTTCACGTAATATAATATATACATTAATTGTGAACAACCCTGTGTACTAATTGGTAGTGGAACGCAAATTGGAACCTCGGTTCGAATTCTGACCGAGGCAGGAATTCAAATGACAGATGTATATTTACTCTCGGGTCGCCCGTGACACAGTGGATTCTGGTGTAAGGGGATGTATGTATGTATGTGTATGTGTTTATTTATTTATACCTAACGAAATTGGCTATTTAAATAGGTACGGAAAAGCTAAATTTTATAAGCTTCCTCAGTTAACTGGGAAACGTTCATGGCCAGCAAAGTTAAGCAACGAGCACGTTCGGTAAGAGGATGGACAACCGTAACTGGCAAAAAAATATTAGGCGCTAACGTGTTTCAAAATGCACGTAAAGTCGTCGGTCCCGGTTGTTATCTTTAGATAGCAGTCGTTAAGTTATGTCGAAGGCCATTGGATAGCATGTAAATATGTATGTCTGACAGTTGCATAAATAAATAAATGTCTTTGGACAATTCACACACGGCCGTCTGACCCCAAACTAAGCGTTAGCTTGTGCTGTGGTGATCTGACAACTGATAAACATGCATATATACTTTTAAATACATCCTTAAATAGATATTTTTATTACACACCCAGACACACAGAATAAACATTTCTCTTCAACACAGAAAAGTTTGATCTAGGTGAGAATAGAACCCACGATCTCCGGTGTAGTAGTCAGGTTCACTAACCACTAGACCAACCGGCCTGTCACTAATTGTTCACTAAGTCTCCAAGTAATCAGCATTGGAGCAACGTGGTGGAGTATACTCTAATTCATCAGCTAAAAAGAGAGACTCATGCTCATTCCTGGGCCATACATTGGTTGAAGCAATGTTTGACCCTATTATGTTGTCTTGATCATTACACTGTAGCATTTGTCCTTTACAAATCAACAATGTTATCAAAACTGTTTACGTACCGTGATTAAAACCCTATTTACATTTCAGATCTCAGTTTCACATATAGTTAGATAACATAGTGCGAAGGTAATTTACTCTCGCAACATTGGAAATGGAAGGAAATAAACAGAACTATTCCATTAAGAACTCCATTAATAAAGCGGATAAGAATAACGACTTAAACAAAATCAATGCTCTGAAATCAGAGGATGATAATGACATAGTGCAATGTCGTGGTCGTTATGATAGTGAAGCTAAAGAAGATGACAGTAAATCAGTTACAGAAGACAGGGTTAAATTTGAAGGGTTGAGCGATAAAGACAGTATATATTCCGAAGAATTGCCACCAATACCAGATGGAGGTTGGGGCTGGGTCGTTGTATTTGCTGCGTTTTTGACTGCTGCGTGTGCTGATGGATTGGCGTATTCATTTGGCATTCTACACAAGGAATTCACGAAACAGTTCTCTGAATCACAGTTGAAGACTTCTTTGATTGGCAGTCTTTTTGTGTCAATTCCTCTACTGTCAGGACCTATAATGAGTGCTTTGGTCGACAGATACGGTTGCAGACCTATGACTATTATAGCTAGTCTTGTTTCAACAATTGGATTTTTGTTGGCTGCTATAAGTAATTCAGTGGATATGTTGTGTTTGACTTTAGGCGTAATTAGTGGCTTGTCAATGGGAGTTTTATATGTGACCTCGGTAGTGGCGGTAGCATTTTGGTTTGATAAGAAAAGAACTTTAGCTGTTTCTCTTGCATCTTGTGGAATAGGTTTTGGAACATTTATTTACTCGCCCATGACTGAATATTTTGTCCAAGAATATGATTGGAGAAATACGCTAGTCTTATTATCTGGAACTATTTTGAATATATGCGTGTGTGGAGCTTTGATGAGAGACCCAGACTGGCTTATACTCAAAGAACAGCGAGAACGAAAAATTGCGAAAGCGAGATCCAGAAAATCTTCAAGCGCTGGATCCGTTTCTAATAAATCGGTTGGAGGAGAATCGATGTTCCTGACTGCAGATGAATTAAACGACTTAATTAAAAGTGGTAAAAGTCCAGAATATATTCTTGCCACTTTGACATCTAATTTAGCAGCCGCAGAACAGTTGGAAGTTACTACACAAATTAATGCTGTAATAACTCACAAAAGAGTTCACTCAGACGTTGCTTTACCAACATTTATTCAACAAAATGAACAGGTATAACTATTAAATTATTATTTTTATTAAACTATATTCGTATAAAACTATATAATATTTCCGAACTATATAACATTTCCTAATTATTAATTTCCAGGTGCCAACTGAAGTTATAGATAAATTGATGACAAATAAACGGTTTTACAATATTTTATTACGAGCATATCCACAAATTATAAGTCGTCGAAAGTCGGACGCGAATTTGAACGTAGAGACTGTACCAGCCATTAAAAATGAGCCGGCACATTTGGAGGTAACTGTAAAAGCAAGAAGGTCAACAAATAAACCTCTAGATAAAGATTCATGTAAAGAGAGAAAGGAAGAAACGGAAAGTAAAAAGAAATCAACCCCTCAAGATAATGCCATTGATAAAGTGCATCATATACAAAATAAACAACAACTGCCTCAAATTATGCATAAAAAGTCGAGCAAAGCTCAAAATCCGAACTGGATTTCAAGACAAATAAGCAGCGACCACCATTACTTGCGTGATGTTCCACTTTACAAAAATACTATTGCTCATCGTGGAGCCATGTTAAACATACCGAGATACAAATTGAGAGCTTGTTCGTTGCCAAATATTTATAGGAACTCCAATTGGTCCGTTTGGTCGGATTCCGACGATGAAAGGGTATGTTTAGCTTAAGATTCTTTTTTTATAAATTGTTTTATCGTTCGTAATGCACGAATAAATCGTTAATACCACTATATTAGCTTGTGAAAGTATAAATGCAAACTTTAAAGATCTGTATTATGTGGAACATTAAGAGATCTGGCAAACTTTTAGAGATTAGACTATTATGTATGACTAAAGATTTGATAGTCAAATCTACAGAATTTGATAGATTATGCTTAAAATATTTTACAGAATGACATCTGCAGCAGTGTTCGTTGAATTTTATAAAAAGTTTTACATACATTACTTACTTCTGTGAGGTGCCACGCCTCACCGAGTTGCGACTGGTTGCTTGAATGCCAGTTCCTTTTTGTGTTGCCAGACTCCTTTGCATATTATGTTTACAATTCTGAAGCGATATATTCCTGGTGTGTCTGGGATCTGTTAGTTCTGGGTCCCGGCTGCTGTTACGTTGACATCTCCGGGCCTGCGATTCTTTCGCTGCCTTCCTAGCAGGCAATGAGATAGTGACACCCTAGTGGTGGTGTTGTTATGCCCATGGACGGAGGTGATCGTTTAGCATCAAATGATTCGTCTGTTTATTTGCCTGATTATAATATTAAAATAAAGTATCCATGTATTACTTTTCTCTTTTTTACAGAGATGGTATCACCGACTTTTAGAAGTACTGAAAGAAACTTTCGATTTTAGAGTTTTCATGGAGTTTCACTTCTTGATAATCAATATTACATCCCTCCTCATGTCGCTCTGGTCTATTATCCCGTTCTTTTTCCTCGCGTCCTTCATGTCTGTTGCGGAGGCTGAAGGAAGTGCTATCATGATTATGGTTATTGGGATTGCCAGCGGTGTTGGAATTGTAAGTACCAAATATAATTTTTAAATGAATGCCTAAGGGCAATTAACTCACAGCGATCGGAACGAAAGCATTAGCTTGTACTATGATCAGAAAACTGATAAACACAGATGTATATTTAACTTTAAACACGTATTCATATGTATAGATATTATTTTGACCTAGACTCATAACAAACATTTCTTTTGATCCCTGAAAATAGTGTGTAAACATTTTATTATTTTCCCCTCACAGGTATTTACCTAAGTATTTGAAATTAACTGTATAATGATATCGACGACGGCAAATGAAAAGCTCATAAGACTTTAGCTTTTAGTGTTTTCTCATAAGCACGAGCTTTTATGAGTAACTCTAAACAGATATGCCCATTTTGTTTTCCGTCGTCAATAAGTTCTTATTTATTCCAAGAGAAACGCAAAATGAATAATTTATTTTAATAAGAAAAGTACCTATCATTGTGTTTTATTTTAGGTGGTGCTTGGGTGGGCTGGAGACCAACCCTGGTTCAACGTGACCAAGGCATACGCCATCTGCCTCATCATCTGCGGGCTATCTGTTGCTGTGATGCCCTTCGTCATCGCAGATTACTGGGCCTTGGTCGTCATCTCTTCTCTCTTTGGTCTGTCCTTCGCCAGTTCTTATTCCTACACTCCGGCCATCTTGATGGAGCTGTTGCCGATTGATTACTTCACCATGGGATATGGAATGATCCTGCTCAGTCAAGGCATTGGACATTTGATTGGACCACCTTTGGGTGGTAAGTCTATATAATACTGCTATCAATAATATCAATAGTTAGTATGGTGGATCAAAGCTATACTACATTTCTTCATCCTCATTATTACAGCCCATATTGTCCCACTACTGGGCTCGGGTTTCCTCTCGCAACGGAGGGGTACAGGTACCACTGTTCAAGTGCAGATTGGTAGACTTCACACACCTTCGAGAATTTTATGGGGGGCTCTCAGGAGTGCAGCGTTCCTAACGATATTTTCATTC
>DWJZ01004694.1:0-15026 GCA_018249125.1 Asbolis capucinus
CGCTTATTTATTTTAGGCTTAAACGTAAAAAAAGTCGTCCACACTGAAAACCAGTAGTCGTAAGTAGGTGGCTCATGACATTTAACTTCTATGATTTTAGAAAAAGAGAAATATAAAACATTTAATCGCTTAATATTCTTGTCATACTTGTTACTATACATTCTTTTGATAAAGGAACAGATAGATTGAAGCCTACTAATTTTAAATTCCATCACAAACTTGCCAATTCTGATTTTAAATTCTTCGCACACACTTCCAGAAGTTATGTACGTATTAGAAATCAATAAAGTTTCTTCGCCAGGGAAAACTAGTTCCAAGAAATTTATTTTTCAAATCTCCATAATTTTCTAAAAGCAAACATCATGGAGTGTGGGGAACTTCTCCATTCTAGAAGCGGAGTAAATGTCTTTGTGTGTTTATTATCGTAGTGCAGTTTGTTTTGAAGTTGCTTTGCAAATATTTAGTGCAATATATGAAAGCTATAAATTCATATAATTGTAACAAATATACTTATTATTCAGTAACCACAAAAAACTTAGTTAACTGTGACATAACTGTGATAGCTATACATTATGGTGTCACGGACTTATTTGTATACATTATCGTCCTTTATAAAAACGTAATTTCCACAGCGTACACGTTTTAAATATATTTTTTATGTTTTGTTACATTATAGAAGTATCCTATCTTTTTTTTAAATATTCTATCTCTTGTTGATGTTTTTGTTCATCTGAGATAACGTAACATTTTAATGGTAAAAGAAATTTTCGAATCGATCCAGTAGTTTTGGAGTCTATTCGCTTCAAATAAATAATCAATCAAATCTTTTCTTTTTATAATATTAGTGCAGAATTATACACAAAAAAAAATTAGAATACTACACAATTCTCAATAATGTCCATTATATATTTTAATTGTTATTAATTATTGTATAAGTTGGCGTTAAAAACAGCATATTTCATTGTATCGAGTATCGATAAATTATATAACAAGTTTTCGGAATCGATTTTGACTTGAACCCGATTTTATTGATACAATATTTATCTTGTTAAAATAAATTGGATTGGTGGTTTTGTGTCGGCGCCGCTTAAAGGGGCGATAAGCCGTGTGTTTCAATAGCTGACAAAATGACGTAAGTAAGATGACTGATGCTTTATTTGATTGTGAAATTGGTTTTTTGTGACCGATAAATAAATTTTGTTACAGTTTGGGGTTACTAGTACATTTTTTCGCGTGATTACTGTTTTGTTCTTGAATAAATTAAAATCTTATGGATTATTATGTTTATTTAGCGCAATGAAACACATACGCATACCTACAGGGAATCAACCAACAAGGACAAGACTTCCACCACGGACTACATATTTTTACAGTTAAACAATAGATATACCTCATTATGGTAAAAGCATTGGTTCAGTCTCTCCCTAAAATACAAAATCCTTTGTTAACAAGTCATTTCCGTCCCATCTCAGTACTTCCATTCCCATCAAAAGTTCTGGAAGCCTGTGTGCATAAACAGCTGTCTCAATTTTTACATCAACATAACCTGCTGAGTGAGTTTCAGTCGGGTTTCCGCCCTGGAAACAGCACTACCACAGCTCTCATTAAGGTGACTGATGATATAACAGTTGAAATGAACAATCAACTGGTGACTTTGGTAGTGCTCGTTGACTTTTCAAATTCATTCAACACAGTCGACCACGAAATCCTTCTAGGCATCTTGTCTCACTTGAACTTGTCACCTCCTACTTTAAACTGGTTTTCTTCTTATCTTCGCGGCCGTCAGCAGAAGGTTCGTGTCGAATAACATTTCTCTGACTGGGCTGATCTGAGGACTGGCGTACCGCAAGGCGGTATTCTCTCTCCTATACTCTTTTCGTTTCGTTTTTATAAACTCTCTCACTTCAGTCTTAAACTGTTCGTATCATCTGTATGCTGATGACCTGCAACTATATGTACAGGAGGATATTAATGATCTCCAGGCCGCTTTTTATAAGATCAAACACAACCTATCACTTCTCTATGATTGGTCATGCGATTGCGGGGTAGTCGTAAACCTTGATAAATGTCAGGCCTTGTTAGTAAGTAACTCGCGTCTACTTTCCAAGATATACTATCTATACCTACCACGCATTGTGTATAACGGCACCAGAATTTAGTTAAGCAATTCTATGAAAAATCTTGGGTTGGTTATTGACAAATCGCTTACCTGGTAAACAGGTAGCTGAACTGAGCCGTAAAGTCGTAGCCTCGTTACAATCGCTCAGTCGTTTTAAGCATTTCCTCCCATTGAAGGCAAAACTTATGCACATCAATACTCTAGTCTTGCCCATCACCGATTACGCCAATCTATGGTACTCAGACATATCAGAGGACCTTCTCAATAAACTAGATCGCCTATTAATCAACTGCATCCGTTACATTTTCAGGTTACGTAAATATGACCACATTTCCAAAGGTAAAACGGCTTACGATACGTCAAAGGCGTGACTCTAGGATTCTTCAACAATTGTGCTCTATTTTGAATGGACCGTCCTCACCTCATTCATTTTTATCACCTGCCACACACTCTCACCTTCAGCATGGACTGACTGGCAGAGAATGCCATTAGGCATTAAGTCCATCCTTTGTAAAAAATCCTTTAAGGTCTTTACATAAATAAATATACCACAATTACTATCAAGCTAATTTTTTGTAGGCTTCATTATGATGACACGTTCAACTTTTTCTTTTACGAAAATTCTGGATTGTAGTAGCCAACAGAAATAGCTTGGAAACAGTGTTCATGGCACCATGGGAAACATTACTAATTTGTATGATTTGGTTTGAGTCTACTAGGGCTACTAATGTAATAATAGCAAATAAGTAGCTGCTTTCGCCTCGCTATACATAGTGTAGCGGAGGTCTGTAGGCTGGATTTATTAAATTTACTTACGTATAATTTTTTGTGAACGAATAGTGAGAAACCAAGAATTAATAATCTAAGCTGTTTATTGTGTTATTCAGTGAAAACCACATGCAAATTGGATTGCCCCTGCAAGGAGTTTGATGATAATAGGCAATTTACTTACATTTTTTTCTACTATAAACAAGAAAAATAACTAAACAATATATTTTCTTATTAATAACTTATGTATTATAATAACATTATAGAAAACCTAGGCAAAATTTTCATTTATTTTCATGTTTTCCACGCAATTTTACCATCGGCGTTAGTTTTCATTTTACAATGATGTATCGTCGCGTAGAGAAGAGGCAAGCGGAAAATTAAGCCCGTACACACTGTCCATAGAGGTCGCTCCTGCCAGGGCGCCAGGGCAGGAAACTTATTAAGGATTTAGAAAATATCATGCATTTTTTTTATCGTATAAACTTTTTTGAGTTACAATTGTGATTTAATAATTATGATGTAAATTATAGTGAACGGGATGGAAGTATAGGGACAACAAAAAATATCGATACTTTTTGGTAAAATAAATGTACTGCATTCAGCTGCACGTAGTTTATGATGTAAATTTTATGTATAATAATTGAATAGATGTGCTGAGGAATAAGTTTTGCTGATCATCTAATCAATGTAGCACTTTTCCAAAACGCTGGTAGAATCAAGAAAGATTCAATATCAACTTTGCTAGAAATTATATCACGAATGAGTGACGGCAATCGCGTGCGCTGACATAATTTTAAACGACAATTGTTTACAAAAAAATATTCTAATACAGAGAAGTGTAGTGATAGAATGATTATTCATTCATGATCATAACAAATCCCTTCGTCGTCGTCTTCGCCTGTATGAACGACGCACTTTGCCTCGTCTTTTATCATCAGTACCGCATAGGATTGGAATAAGTTGCGCGCTTCGGTATTCCCGTTCGATTACAATGTGAATGTCTTCAAGTCAAGAGTGAATAGGCTTATATTAAGTTAATGCGCTTTACCATCGAAGACTTCATCACCACTTACCATCAGGAGGGATCGTAGTCAGGTGCTAACTTATTAATGGTAAAAAAAGAATTAGATGAATACAAACAGAGTGGAAGTCAGTTTTACGAAGAGCTCCTGCGTTTGACGGCAACGCGTTGATGATCACTTGAGAGACCTCTGGGCCTCCTCAATAAGATAGACTCGTGCTCAGCAACGAGCCATGGGCACTCGGTACGGATCTATAAAAGCCTCAATAGTACAAGAAGATATTTAAATTCTTTGTTGATTTATGTTACAGGCCGATAGCACTTCCCTGATTAAGTGTGAAAAATTACTGACTGGTTTGGGATTTGTGAATTTAAATTAATACCACTTGTTCCGGGCTTTGGCACTTGAATATAAAGTAGCTCCTTTAGGGTTGTCAGCTTTGAAATTTATTTCTGTCATAATTATTAGGATGTTTAATTTATTTTTTGCTGTTGATTAGAACGGTACAAACCACTTGTAATTTTTTTCTGTGTGAAAAGTGTTCATAATTTTTATACTAATAAAGTGTCAATTATTACTATACTAATTACCACTTTTATTTATCATTTAGTAACGAAAAGAAATGAAAAGAAACGAACCTAAACGAAATGAAACGAAACGACACGAAACGAAACAAAATGAAACGAAACGAATCGAAACGAAACGACACGAAACGAAACGAATCGAATCGAATCGAATTGAAACGAAACGAAACGAAAGAAAACGAAATGAAATTAAAACTGTTTATTTCGTCTCAGGAACCAAAAGCTCAATTAATGACAATCAAAAGTTTACAATACAAAGTCCTTAGATGAGTTATAAATTTATTAACTAAATATAAAATATATAAAGATGTTTCAAAGAATTCTTTGATAAAGCCTAAAGTCTCGGTAGACAATACCTATCTGTCATCGGCTTTATAGATAATACAACCTTAGGACTATGTACGCTAGTGTAAGCCGGAAGGAAAAAAAGCCGGCGGAGAAAAACTAACGGTACCCTTTTTAATAACAAGATATAAATGTATTACAAAAGTTTATTACTAGCCCGATCGGAACTGGGTATTTATACGTTATCCTAATACGTATACTAAGTCGCGGGAAGAGATCACCAGCCATCACACCGCTGTACTCGAAGGTGTCTAGACTAGTTTAATGCATACTCATTAAAAAGCTAGCGATTGGTAATAAAATTGTACTGAAACGCCAATATATATACAAAGCGGTCAATGAATTTTTTGCTTCTAGTCACCCATTTACTTTTGCACGCCGTTGCTTAACTTTTCACTCATGATCGACCGGCCAGCGGAATGTTCATACTTACGCTACACAGAAACATTATTTTTATTGAACCAAGACGGCATATCTGCTGTTGTATTCAATTTTCTGAACCATTTTTCAAGAGAACCAACCCAATCCTACCTACATACGTTGAAGAACTGCGACAAATGGGACATTGGGCGGAGAAGATAATAAATCACAGTGACCGCAAGATTAAACTTCGAGGTCCGATCTAGTAAGGAACAGGACAGCATTCGTTGCTGAATAAAGAAAATTATTGTGCTGACATCAAAATCAAAATGGTGAACTGAAATCAAACTGGCGGACAAAAATAAAATTGGCGGACTAAAATTATTATTATTATTTAAAACAATGCCGGCCTGAAATCAAAATTTCTTTTTGTAATCAAAATAGCGGAAATCAAAATGGCTTACTGAAATCAAAATGGCTTACTGAAACAAAATGGATTACTGAAATCAAAATGGATTATTGAAATCAAAATGGGTTACTGAAATCAAAATGGCTTACTGAAATCAAAATGGCTTACTGAAACAAAATGGATTACTGAAATCAAAATAGCTTACTGAAATCAAAATGACTTACTGAAATCAAAATGACTTACTGAAATCAAAATGGCTTACTGAAACAAAATGGATTACTGAAATCAAAATGGATTATTGAAATCAAAATGGCTTACTGAAACAAAATGGATTACTGAAATCAAAATGGATTACTGAAATCAAAATGGATTATTGAAATCAAAATGGATTACTCAAATCAAAATGGCAGGCTGAAATCAAAATAGCAGATTGATAGGTTAATCTACTTTTAAACTAAATCTAACGGAATAATGTAACTACTACGTAGTAAGATTTTTTTACTACAGTATTAATAAAGCTAGAATATAAAGCCTAATCCCATACCCAGACCAAAGTGCAAGAGAGAAGAAAAAGAGAAGAGGCAGAAGCCACCTTGGTAGGTAGTTCGTGTGCGCGTGAGATCAAGTTTCCCTTCGTCCTTCAGTCCTTCATTCTTTCTATTCTTTTTCTGTTACTTCTCCTGAACGATGTGTTGTTGGAGTCAATTAGTATCCTTATTGGTTCCGATGGGTTCAGCTCGGTGTTCCTGTTAGATTTACTTTACTGCGCACGGTTTTTTCTTCATAATGAGTACACCTAGAGCACAATTCAGCACGCTGCTCTATTGAGGATTGGTGGAGCGGTTAGTAGCCAACCCAAGAGACGAATGTTGTCATGCCGCCTGAAGGTGAGTATGGCTTAACGATTGGTGTTTAACGTTTATCGGCTTTTCGTGCACTCCGAAGCATCTGTGACAGCGCACTTGTTATGTTTTGCGGTCAGCCATCTTCCTGCTGACCTCGTCCGCTGTGACTTATTCTGTCGCTTATAATCGACAAAAGTCGTCAAAATATGTCCGCTTCTGACACATCTTACACAGATTATATACGCACTATTTTCTGCCCGCAGTTTTACCCCCGACATGATTGTGATGAAAGTAGCCTAAGTGTTATTCTAGACCAAGGTTGCTACCTCAGGCCCACGGGCCATAATATGGCCCCCGAACGGATTTTAAACAGCCTGCGCAAGTATGTTTTTAGAACTTTTTTATTACGCAAGTTCTGAGAGTTATTAACTCGGAATTATTAGTGGTCCGCAGTAAATTTGTCATCCCTCAGTTTGGCCCGACTGCCAAAAAGGTTGAGCATCCTTGTTCTAGGGCGACGTACAATCATGATAAAATATTTCTTATGGAAATGTCTCGGAAGTGGTCTATCTATTTGCCAAGTTTGATCTTAATCCGTTCAACGGTTACGACTTAGATGAAAGACAAACATACAAACATCTTCTCAAACTTTTCCATTTCTAATATTAGTAGGATCATTTCTTAGTGCCGTTTATTAATGCAGTTAATTCGCAACATTTAAGTAAGTTGCACAATGCGTCCGCGAAGGTCTAGTCAGCGAGCCGAACTTTGACGAAGTTTCCCGAAGTTTGACGAAGTTTATCGAACTTTAAATAACTTCCGACGCCTCACTCCCAGTTCCACATCTGCTCGTGCACTGTACGATACTTGAATCAGATTTGGTTTTATATAAACCAGGGTTAAGCTGTTATTCTTTGAGAATATTTTAAACTTTGCAAGAACTGCTTTAAGTTACTGAGATTCCATTTTTAAAAGTTGAATTATGATTCGTTCTTATAGCAAATTCCAAATGTCTTACAATGACTGAAGAACACATTGGTGGTCACTTTTGTTACTTGAGTTACTCTTTTATCCGTAAACAAATTTGTAATTATCAATTTTACTTTAGTTGCAGTTATAATTGGACTTTCATCATAGCAACTTATGACTGTCTCTACTCACAATGTGACGAGTGCCGGGCA
The DNA here is from genome assembly GCA_018249125.1 of Asbolis capucinus. NCBI lineage: Eukaryota > Metazoa > Arthropoda > Insecta > Lepidoptera > Hesperiidae > Asbolis > Asbolis capucinus. Next base: position 7,637 of record DWJZ01004694.1, read on the forward strand.
TAGTCTAATGGCCTGGCCAAGTGCGGATTAATGCCTTCAAACATCTTTCAGAACCTCAAAGAGATCTCTCAGGAGTGCAGGTTTCCTCACGTTTTTCTTCACCGTAGAAAGTTATAATCAACTTCTTTAACCACATAACTTTTTCATTTAGAGTAGCGCGCCGCAGGATTTAAACCCGAAAGACCAACGTTCAACCCACTAGGCTATTACTGTGTTCACAATTGAATATTGGTAGAACTTTGGTAATATTTAAAATTTATGTTATTCTAGGTATAACAAACGAGTCGACGATTTTACGTTTCCATTGGAGCGTGGTGCCATTAATGGATTTTTGGCAATAATGGTCAACTATCTATTGCAATCATATCGAATACGCTTTGCAATATTTTTAACGCAACCCCATACATAAAATACTTTATTTTATGTGATATTTGAAACTGTATACCGAAAAAGTAATCAGAATAAATATAACGCTTATTAAAAATATTAAAAAAATAGATTTAATTATAGATTCGTAATACAAAGAAACAAAAAATTTCATAACTGTATTGATAACCGTTGAGGAGTTCCCTTGCCTCCAGCCAGTCCTGAACGTAGTATGAGGTCATGCGTGTCATAAAAATGCATTGTCACTGGGATAAAACTTTATGTAAAATTTCCGCTTCGTAGTGTAAGAGGAAGTGGGTCTAATTAAGCTTGCAATATTTGAACCGTAATAAACAAATTCACAAATATACTTACTAATATACAGACACATATTGCAAGTTAAATAAAAGCTGGTAAAAATAATAACGCATTGCACCACACCGACCTCATATTGTTCCAAGACTGGAGAAGAAGAATAAAAAAAGAAGAAGAAAAGATAGTAATCATCGATCCATCAGCCTTTACCTCCACTGATGGACATAAGCATATATAATTTTCCCTCTGACCAGTCCTGAGCCTTTTGAATCCAGATCGCGGTCTTTTTTAGCATATCACTTAATCAGGGAGCGCCCAGCACACCCAGTCTCCTTCCCAGGAGTTTGTATACTGAATTATCTATTCCACAATTACAGTACGCGTTTTGGAAACAAAATAGTTAAATACTTTCCTTATAAGTTACACGCTGTAGCTGGCAGCGTTCCAGTCCTACGGTGGCTCCAAACTTCACAAGGTTGAAGTTTAACCAAGTTTCCCTCTTGGAATACTTAGCTGAAGTTTCCTCGAATATTTTGTTGCGATATTTGAAGTATCAGTAAGTAGCGAAAGTGAAATATAATACGCAGATTTAACATGCACGATCGCAAAAGAAGAGATAAGTTAGAAATCTGTATAAGATATAAAGTCGTACATGTGATCCTGTCTTTAAAAGATAGACATTAGAAAAACGGAGAAAGCTTCTTCATATATTCATTAGTGCGTCTCATAACTAATCCAACATCCTACTCGGGTATCCACTCACAGTGTGAGGGGTAAACTTCGCAAACCTTCTGGAATTTTATGTGGAACTCACAGGTCTGTAGATTCAAGACGTTTTACTAAACCAAATCAAGTCATATTTGTTTTATAATTAGTACATAATTTATAACATAACAGAATTGTCTACGTCTACATCTGTCTATGTCTACGTCTATCAAATTTATGCAAAAGTTGTGATGTTGAGTGTGAGTGTGAGAAAGGGTTGAAGAAGGGGAGAAGTTAAGGAACAGGATGAAGAAAGGGGTGTGCCACGCGGAATTAGTCACGGTAAAAAGCTAATAATAAATATATCTAGATACTCTCACACATTAAAACCACAAACATGCCTCTTGTTACTTCGATGAACGACGAACTCGAATACCTGAGACGTGTACATACTTCAGACAATGTCGCCCACAGTAAAAACACTCATCGTATTGATTCTCGTAGAACAAACCCACCTGGTCCCTTCCTTCTGTGTGAAAACAATTAAACCTGCGACTTGGGAAATATTCCAGATATTACGAATACCCTCGTTTTAGTGCAGATAAGGAGTAGACTCGATTTTTTAAATACTCAGCTTTATAAGTGAGTTATATAAGCAGATATGGCCTAGTGATTTGGACGTCGGTCTCTTGACGAAGTCCTGGGTTTGAATCCTGTGTGCACCTCTAATTTTCAAATATGTGTGTAGTAAAATTTAGTTATCACTTGCGTGTGAACATTGTGAAGAAACCTGCATTCATCACAGTTCTCCATAAAGTTCTCAAATGTGTGTGAAGTCCACCAAACGGCACTTGGCCGGCGTGGTGTACTATGGTCTGTTCCCTTTACATTGTGAGAGGAGACACAAGCCGTTATTGGACAGTTATAGGACAGCTATGGATGAGTTATGGGACAGTTAAAGGAAAGCTATGGATAAGATGGGACAGTTATAGGACAGTAATGGGACAGTTATAGGACAGTAATAGGACAGTTATAGGACAGTTAAGGAACAGTTAAGGGACAGTTATAGGACAGTTATGGGATAGCTATGGGACAGTTATTTTAATTGTGTGTGACTGAAATATTAAACCATCAAACGTACATCACGTCACAAATCACATCACATCACACATCAAACGTACATCAACCATCAAACATTAAGGTCAACAGATGGTATATTTCAATAAAACCAATAAATAATTCTCGTAATTTGAAATGTACACGACTGGAACAAATAAAAACCGAATATTATTAAACAACAAACCAGATTTATTTGCCGGTTTAACAATGAATCAAGTTTTTCAATTTACACGCTGATAAAATTGATAAAATTTTTGATGTAACTTTACTGAGCAGATTATGATATAGATATCGATGACGCAAAACAATAAGGACGTAAATCATGAATAACTCTACAGAGTTTCGCCCTTCTGGCTTTGCGTGTAACAACGAAACTCTTAAAAAGAAAAATCTTGAAAACTTATTGTATTAGTAAGGATATAATATTGATTGACCATGACAAAAGCTTTATGAGTGCTTCCATGTTTCAGAGGCCACGTCGCCGTCGCCGCGTCGGTCACGGTAATTTTTTTTATTCTTAAATAAGACTTGACTTTGACTTACTACGTTTTCACTTGTCGGTAAGTGGAGATGAAGTCTTTCAAGGTTAAGCGCACTAGTAGAATTCTATTCACTCTTGACTTGAACACATTTACATTGTAAAAAACGAGAATACTGACGCGACAGCTTATTCCAGTCCTTCACGGTACGGGTGTTAAAAAGTATACCCGCCGTGCGTTAGCTCGTTCGATGGTGGAATAGGGATGGGAGAATTAAATTGTGTAATTCCTGTGCACACTTTCCAAGCTGGCTAGCAACTCTACGGCTGTGCTCAAGGCTTTAAAGTTAACCTCAACCTATTGTTATTATTATAAGTAAAAAAAGTAATTTGACGAACACGCATACTTACTCAAACGATTAAACAAACTAAAGGAAACCTTTTTAAACTTGATCGAAGTTTATATAACCTAAGCGAATGTTGTTGGCGGAATAGTTTGAAAAGCGGGTTGCTGACCGATGGCAAATTAATGGTTTGCCATGTTAAAGTTATTGTTCAATTAACACTTGGCATGCAACGTAAACTAATGTTATAGAGCCGCGACCCATTAAAGCCATCTGAGCTGGTCACAACGTGTGGGAGACATACTCCACCACGCTGGCCTAATGCTGATTAGTGGACGATACATTTGAGAATTTTATTGTGATCTCGTGGGAGTTCAGGTATTCCTCGCGATTTTTCCTTTAGCAAGCGAGAATTAACTTCCGATACGCACGTAACATTGAAATTTAGAGTTGCTGGCAAGATTTGAACCCAGGATCTCGTCGAGAGACGGTCAAAAAGTTTGGTTATCATTGCCTCTTTCAAGAGCTGTCGTTGCTTAACTAAGCTGATCAATCGCCATCAACACAAACCGCTAGCCTTAGAGGTTCAAGACATTAATAACAAAAATTATTCAAAGGTAACGATAGCAAACTGGTTCTAACTTCCCCATAAAATTTATCCCAAACTGGGTATAATTTCCCAGTAAATTAATCCCAAAAAACTCCACAAACGAATAATCCCATTACTACTGTTCCCGGCGTGACAAAAGAGTCGACAACAAAGTGAAGGGTTATCCTTGTAGGAGTTAACAAAAGCCACAATTTACAAGTTAATATGAAAAGGTGGAACCAGCCAGAAGGCTCTAGAAGACTGTGCCAGTTTCCCGGAAAAATTAGAAAAGTTCTCGGTCATTATTCAAAAAGTATGGCTTCGAAATAGGTTCGTGTTCTACTAACGACGAAGAGAGAAAAGAGAATGTTATTATATGCCACAATTTTGGGTAAGTTAGCTACTAAAAATATATAATCACAATGTAATACTTACGATAACGTATTAATTATTTCGCGTATAGAAAAACCTATTTTTACTTTATTTTGTAATTCAAAAATAAAAGTACGTATGTTACTCCGTATTACATCAGCTATCTTTAGTGAAATTTGCGTCAACATCGGTCAAGCAGTGCCAGAGATTAACCGGAACAAACAAGTATGAACTTAAAACTACAGGTGATTGAGTTTAATTACTTTTAAAATTATTTTTAAAATTTCATGAGATTATTTCTACAGACATTAATTATTCCCTTCCTTGATATACTTATTGTACAACATATCTCTGTATTTTCGTTTGCTGCTTCGCCTGCATTGATAAAATGTAGTCTATAATGTTCTACCAGATTATAATCTATCTCTTTGCCAAATTTAATTCCGATCTGTTCACTTACTTACACATAATACTATTCGCGTGAAAGAGCTAAAAAAATCCATGGACCTTGCATTTATAATATCGCTAGGAAATTTAATTTTATTTTATTTTCACTGCCAGGCTAGTACTGAAAATCAGCGCTACGTAATGCCGTAATTCTTCCGAATAAATGATATTTGTTTCTTTCTTTTCTTTTTATATTTTGGCATTAGCTTCAACGATCAGACCACTGCCTTTCGCCCTTTTCACCGTAAATACTAAACTCCCTTCGAGATAGAAGCGTCTTATGAATAAGCAAACTGTTTGGCAACATTTTAAATTTGTGTTGTGAGGTGAAAGTTGAGCAAAACTCCAAATACAATTTCGTTAAAATTTGCCAATAAATTTTGTAGGATTAATGAAATTGGGATCAGATAAAAAGGATTTTTTGTTACAGCTTTAGTCTCAATAAATCGCGTGGTAAAATAAAGTAGCAGAAGTATTATTCTAGATCGCGGGTCGGCAACCTTTTCTGAAAAGGGCCACAATATTTAAAAGGATATCGGTGCACATTTAATATGATGTCGTCGATAGGATCACATACGCCAAGTTGTGTCGTATAAACGTTGTCCATATGGGTCGTACAGCAATGGCATACGAGCGTTGTATTAATAATAATCCATGTGTTATTCTAGATAACGGGTAGGCAACCTTTTTTTATTAGGGCCATAAACGTAAAGACTGCCGACTCCTGTGTTACGTGAATATTTGTACTAAGACTGAAACCCCAAAGACAAAGTAAAATAATAATCTTTGCTATCCAATACAACTATTAAATATATAGGTTAGAACCATAATTTGTTCTATACTAAAAATAAAGTCTTGGAATAGCAAGCAATTTACTAAAAAGAGATTCTTATAAGGAAACAGAGAAATCTTGATAATATATTATGATACAAAAATACACAAGTATCTTTTGCCTACTCAGGAATTAATGAGAGAATTTAGTTTACTTCTGTTTCTTTACTAAGTACGACTGTTCACGACTAACATTACCCGACTACGATAATAAATAAATAATATATTAATACAAGTTACACTAAGTATGAAGCGGTGATAGCCTAGTGGTTAAGAATTCGGCCTTCTACTCGGAAGGTCCAGGTTCGAATCCCAGGGCGACTTCTGACTTTTCTAAGTTGTGTGCGTTTTAGGCATTTAAATGTCACTCGTTATAACGGTAAAGGAACACATCGTGAGGAAACCTGCATACCGGGGAGTTTGCAAAACTCAAACGTGTGTGAAGTGCCAATTCGCACTTGGCCTGCGTGGGGTACTGCGGCCTTAACCTTCTCATTCAGGGAAGAGGCCCGTGCTCAATAGTGGGCCATGATGGGTTGAGATGAGTTAGTTATTAGTAGTGGTTAACTTCTCTACATTGCAAACGAATTAACAGACATAAAGAAACTATAAATATTCTGGTTTTTCATGAAAACTTTAAAAAGATTTGACATCATACTTTGGCAACATCACACATACGTCACACGGTGACGTCACAAGAATCCTGAATCACGCTATCGGAGTTTTCTAAATCATTAGCATATGTACACTCGTACATATATAAGTTCCGACCATGAACTGTTGGAGTTCGGTCGCTCTTCAGGTATCAATTCGTCTTGTAGGAGGTCTCTCCTTTACTCCATTAACCGGTCACCTGTTATTTTAAGTCCGGTGCATATTTCGTCACGTTCCTTATATGTAGACGATTAATTTGTCCAAAGAAAATCGTCTCTATTATCCTGAAGCTAGAAAGAGTCTCTTTTCTTTGCAAATATTATAAAGAGGAAAGATTTATATTTTTGTATACTTGAACCGAATGTATATAAAAGTAGTTTGTTGACCGGTTTTTTTTCAACTTTAGAATACTATATTATCCTTGAGAAACTTATGTTAAATTTATGACGAGGTACGAGGCATCGAGGTACTGGAAAAGAGAGTGCACATCCATGAAATAGGCAGCTGCGCGGTTCAAACGCGCGGTCGGCGCCCTATGCAATTAAGCACAACCATTTAAGCGAAGCCAGGACCGGCCACTAGTCTCATATCGGACATAAAGATTGAGTTTAACCTAGTACAATTTTCTAAACGTCAGCGGGTCGACTGCCAGCACTTAAATAATTTCTTGGCACGCCAGTCTAGATTTGAGATAGTAGAACTTTGTCCGTCCATGATACTAAATATCACATCAGAATACAAGTATCTACCAACGGCTTGGCCCGCGTGGTACCTTGATAAAAATTAGCCTATTTATTTATGTAAAAAACCTTAAAGCATATGATTACAAAGGGTTGACTTAATGCCTAGAGGTATTCTCCACCAGTCAAGCCATGGTGAAGGTGAGTTTGTGGCAGGTGGTAAAAAATTATACGATTATAAATATATAACCTAATAGTCAAAATCATGGATGTATAATTATATGTATAATATTAAAAATAAATATATATTTATATATACATATATAAATAAATAAATATTTTTGGACAACTCACACACGGCCATCTGACCCCAAACTAAGCGTCAGCTTGTACTATCGTGATCAGATAACTGATAAACATATATATATACTTATAAATACATACTTAAATAGATGTTTCTATTACACACCCAGACACACAGAACAAACAT
>DWJZ01004695.1:0-15024 GCA_018249125.1 Asbolis capucinus
TTTGTGTGAATTAGTAACAAACATTCACCTATTCTCACAAACTTTCGCATTTATAATATTAGGAAGATACACCTATAGTGTAACAAAGTTCCTTTTGGTGTTACAATGGTTTTCCAATATCTCTAGAAATAAAACGACTTTTCGAAATATACGATGTGAATGTAAGTTAGGCTAGTAAGTCTAGGGTATTTGCGGCACCCCGGGGACTCGTAATGGGTTCGTGAAGACGATTTCAGTAAAAAAGATAGGAAATATGGTTCCCACATCTAGATTTAGTGCGCCTAAACTTATCGATAACGTGTTCGGCGTGTAAAAGGTATTTTATTTAGCTTAAACCCATTATTGGAAGGCGGTTGAGGCCACTCTACAACTGTTATGTATGTGGTAGCCAGTGACCAGTACTCAAAAGAGTAGAAATGCCGCACAACCTCACTTCGTTAAAGGCATAGGCACACGTGAACAGTAATTAAATGCAAGAAAACTTATTGAAAAATTTAAATTCCTGTATTTCTTTGTTTTTAGAGATTTTGCTAAAGCGTTTGATTATATCAACTGAAAAATAATGTTCTAAGTTATCAAGGATGTAAGTATAGCGGACCATCTGATCATTCTTCTTTTCAAAATATTCATGTTGATACCAACTACAAGTTTCTGGTAAATCATAGCAATTTGGACTCCTTTAGAGTAGAATGCGGTGTTCGACAAGGCTGCATTCTCTCTCCACAACTGTACAACCTAATAGGAAAACATGAGGAAGAGGCTGTTGGATGCTTGGAATAGAGATATACGAGTTGCAGTCAAGTTATAAAAAGATAACACTACTAATATAAGCGCTAGTTAAAACTAATTGCCAGTAGCTCATCTACTTTCCTAGCGCGCCTGCTATTAAAACTACCGGCTTTAAACAAATAGCAGAACTATTTAAATTATACCTTAAAGACTATTATTATGTTGTTCTTTTCAGCGTGTTTTTGGTCCCACGAGGTATACGACCCATGCTTCGGGGGCTGCGCTGAAGTGTCATGCGACAACCCTCGCAACCACCTCCGGCCGTGCTACCCTTACTGCGAGCCCGGCTGTGTGTGTGAGGAGCCATACGTACGAGATGATCGCACACATCAGTGCGTTTTGCCTCAAGACTGTTCCCCGTAAGTATTGTTAATATCTTTCATCTTTAATGAAATGAAGTATAAAAAAAGATGATTTACTATTTAAAAGTTTTGAAACTCCTAAAACGAAACAATATTATTATCAAAATAATTACGATTATCACTTCAAACTTCGGTGTTAATAACTTATAAATGAGCAGATAGATCAACGTAAAGAACAAATACGCAACTTTTTGGATCAGTGGATGCTTTTTTAGGTCGATTTGTAGTATTTGGAAATTCTCTGTATTCAATAGTAAGCAATTTAGTGATTACAGCATTCATAATTCGTGATTCCACTTTTCCTGCGATACTGTAGGTATCATGTGTGAGAGATTGATAATCGTTATTAACATATAACACATGAGTAATTATTGTTCTCGGGTAATTTTTATTATCCGAGCCATGTGCGACATAACTAATCCCAGTCATAGACAGGATAGGATAGAGTGCGTCACAATAGGGTAATGTTCTTCGAGTGTACGAGTATGGGGGTACGTATGTTTGTATGTAAATTTTTCATCACCCCCTACTGAACAAACGGCTGGGCAGATTTTAACATATGAGGTATCGTTGAATTTGTCAGAATTCTGATAGGGATATAGGATATGTTCATTTTCAAAATGGCGCATGGAAATCAGAAAAATGGATGTTGTTTGTTATTTATCTTACCTTAACAATATAGATTTCAAATGAAAGATCGTGAAAAAACTTCAAATATACTATAAACCACATAACGCTTATATTAGTGTTTTAAAATAAATTATCATAAAGTGTACCAGTTATAATGTAGTTGGTGGTCGCAGTCGGGTTTTGTCTTTTAATTATATTACTTGCTTTTTTTCTAATTCTCTGAGCATGTGCTGATGATAATAAAAGACGACCTCGTCATATACCTAGAAGCGACAATGTATTTGTTTGCCTTAACTTGATATGTAATATGCTTAAATGTCCGACGGAAAGGAAAACAATTACCAATGTTATGAAAATAAAATCCGGTATATTTTTAAAGATAAGTTTAATTATTTTTAATGACAGAGACAAATTGAATTTATATGACTATCTACTAAAAAAAGAATTATTGCATTAATCAAATATTTACCTACTAGTACTTCATATAAGTGTTTTTTCATGGCAATACATTAAACTAATCCGTCTTTTATTCATCCGCACAATGTTCTTTATGTTAAGGCGCTTTATATTTTCAAACGATCAATTTCTGTGCGTTATTTTATAGCGGGATAATGAAAGGGGTTTATATATGTATATGTATGACAGATGAACATTTTTCCTTATCTAGGGTTAATTACTGTGTCCATGCCACCCACCCAGGGTACCCACTACTGGGGTATGCGTGTCTTAGCATTAAGACCATGAAAATTAAATGAAATATATACCTATACATTTATTTCAGCACTCAGATGGGAATACCAGTTCCAATCAAGAGGTCAGGAAAACTTAACCCTCCTAAATATGCAAACACGAACACACGACACAGCAAACATCCAGATGTATTAGAGTACATCGATGAGGGACCTGCCAACCACCAGGAAAAAGAGCCAGGAGTATCAAGAATGGGAAACTATTTCAACATAGTGATAGCGCCGCCGCCCATCAAGACCCTGCAGCCCAGGAAAATGCTTGTCAATGATGGTTTCAGGTTATCTGCTAAAAGATTATAAAAGAATAAAAAGAAAGATTATAAATAAATTAATAGATTACTGTTGGTTTTTATTAAAAGCTTTTATTTAACAACCACTTTTTAAAAATCTACTTCTATGTTTTTTATAAAAATTACTAGTAGACTTATGGTTTTTATAAGTTACGACACTTCAAGAATCTTTGAAATTCAATTCATGGCCAGCATCTTACACGCCAATAACTAAGTTTATATTAAAAAAACGAAAGATCACTTTGCTGCTAATGTAACATGAATACGATAAAAATATTATATTAAATTATTTTATAACACATATAAATCAAATATTTCAGATTTTTTTGTATTCCCATAAGAAGAACCGATAAAAGCTAAAGCCATAGCCTAACAGTAATAATATACTTAGTAATATAAAATATGCTAAGTAACATTATTTGCATATTTTATAAAAAAGATCTTATAATGCAATACGTTAATATGATATTTGAAAATAATATGTATGTTGAGTTGTACTTATAAAATAAGTATTACTGTTGATAGTTTTTTATAATCCTCAAAGCAATATTGATATAAATTATGAACATTGCCACACACACATAACATAAAACATGCCTACGAAACAATTAAATAAATTAATTAAGAGAAAATAAGGTGTAGTACATTTATTTTACTATATTTTCCTTTAAAATATAAAATCATTAATTAACAATTAATTTATTGAATTTGTATACAAGCAACTTATTCTATATTTTGTACAGACTTCAAAAAACTTCTATCTACATATATATTTTCTTGACAGTGTTATAGATACAAACAAATTCGAAGACGACTAGACCAAAGTAGAGTGAAATAAAATGAAAACCGCGTGAAATATGCCACGTTGTTATTTAATTAAATTACGCGATACACCCGCCCGATTAATATGTTTTTCTCCGTTTTTGAAGTTAGTTTTTTTTTTTTTAAAGATCTGTTAAAAAAATGAGTACGTTTTTTACTAAGTATAATTTAAGATAAATAAATATTTATAAACTTCAAATACGATTGCTTACAGCGATAATCTTGGAATTTTTTAATGATTCAAGCACAAACAATTATCCTTAATATACGGTTATCATTTTTATTGGTTGGTGGTTTCATTAGTCTGACGTATTTCTTTTTCAAACAACTCTGCGGGCTTACGATAAGTAGCCGATAGTTGTCGTAAAATGAAACGTTAAACCAAATTACCTTCACTTTAAACCTAATGAGTGTTTGACGGGAAATGAAGAAGTTATTGTTACTGGCGCTGTTACTATGTAATTATTTCAAACTTACTTAAAAAGAGACGCAAAATGATTTCTTTAATATACCGTGTGACGTTGATTTCGACGTATTATTTTACTTCTGACACTTAAGTATTGATGTGGATTGCATTTTTAACAGTCGATATTATAATATGTGCTGATATAATAAATTATAATGCAAAATTGAAAATTTTCAAAGACGTGACATCTCTTTGGCAGAATAGAATGACAGAAACCTTACCCCACAGAGAATAAACAGACTATAAATAATATTGACATAGACTAGTATCTATAAATATTATATTTTTTCAGATGATATTGTATCTGGGACCAGACCAAATTATGATTACGATGAAGCTGGGAACAAGAGACAGTCATTTGACGATCGTAGGAACTGGAGAAAGAAGGCGCTACAAAAAACATTTGACCCAGATCATAAGGATTGGGACGATATGAGAAGATATGAAAACTACAATCCGAGATATGCAGAAGATATGGATATAGGGGGAAAGGGTTTTGTAGGATCAGATAGAGACCAAGAAGTCGATTCACCGAGCCCATATTACAAAAATGAAAGACGATATGACGATTTCAATAAAATGAAAATGCCTTCCAATGCAAGAAGTGCTGAATTAGAACGTGCACCAGTATACCTGTAAGTGATATTTTTGAAACAAAAACAAATGAAAGAACTTTTAATTATGTTACATAATCTAACAATAATGTTTATTTTAACAGGGAGAAAGAGGGGCCTAAGAAGCCCTCAGTAATATTGAACTGCCAAAGACTGCACGAAAGGTAAGAACTTTTTAATATCTCGCATTTTAGATATTATTCACACATATAACTACTGAATATAAATCTAGTAGATAGCAAGTTATGAGACGACGTCAGAATCTTAACATGTCACTTGAAAAGACAGGAGTTAACCACATCATTATAATGACCAGTCTACATTTTAATAACGTTTGTCAAAGGAAATTCTATGGTCTTCGAATTTGAAATATATATTTTCGCTCTTTTTCAACCTCTAATATATTTTTCTTTGTAGCTCTCTAAAAAGAAACAAAAACTTGGTTCAAAATGTTTTCCTGTGTATCAATCAAAGATATTATATTTACAAATGTATTTCACTCGACGAGAGATGTAGATTCTTTCGCTGAAGAATAGTTTTCTGGAAACTGAGGATTTTTTTACTCTAAAGTGCCTCGCTCCTGCTCCTGAAAATAATCATATCGCTTTACTAAATTGTGTATTCGTGAGCAGGTTTGAGGCGTGTTTCGCTGGATGTGCAGCGGTGACCTGTGACAACCCTCGGGAACGTCTGCGGCCCTGCTACCCGTTCTGCGAGCCCGGCTGCGTGTGCATACAGCCTTACGTCAGGGATGACAGAACACATAAATGTGTACTACCCGCAGATTGTTCTAAGTATGGACACTAAAGACGTATTTTTCAAAGTTCTCGCTTAAATATTACTGGCATGGTGGTCTAGCGGTTAGTAAACCTGACTAATATGGGGGAGTTAAGCGGTTTCGATACCCAGAACGAGGACGAATATGTATAATATTAGTAAGAATAAATATTTTTGATAGTGTAAGTGTTGCTAATATTAAAACACTAGAAAACCATATATAAATTAAAGTTTCTTATAAATGTATGAAATATTTTAATTTCAATTGATGATAAAAAAATTAACAAAATACATAAGGTAATAGTGATAAAAATGTATTCATTATTTTTCAGGGGACTAAAAGGAATCCCAGATCTCGGTGACGACGTTTAGTTTATTCTATCTGCTTCTATTACTCAAAATAAAAAAAAATCATCAAATTATAGATTTTTTTTCTCTGTAAAACCTGTATAATCTTATCCTACACTATAATACGATTAATTCCTGTATAAAATACATGTGATCCGGGCCCCAAAAAACCATATAATTAATTACTATGAATAGTAGAAGTTAGGGATTTTTTTAATCAAAGAATTTAAAATGCGATTTTGTATAATTTTGGAAAATCGTCAAAAAAATATTTTTTAATTTTTTTTATATTCAATAAAACTAATAAAACTTAATAAAAGTCACTATCAACTAAATAATCAGTTGAAATCTCTTTCTGATACACTAATACAACGGATGACTGTATACGCTCAGCTCCTTTTAACGATACGATTGTACTTAGGCTAATAAGACGCAAAAAGCTGATCCATTGTTCATTTGCGGATATCGTATTAACAAACCGACACACGAATCTTTTCTCCTCTAACGTTGCTCAGAAAAGTACTTTTACGTTAAATGTTTATAAAAAAAAATGTTTGTCACAAGTATTCAGTAGATAATTTAGAAGTATTTCACAGTGAAGTGAATATTAAGTCAATTGACAAAAATCACATGTTAATGGCCAAATAATATTGAAAGTTCATTCCGATGTCGACTCTTACTGTGTGGAAGATTTTATTATTGTGGATGTTGCCATGTTACCGAGCAGAAGTTGAAGAAACGTATGGTAAGAAATATTAAAGAGATTTATTTAAAAATTAAATTATTATTGTTTATGCTATATAGAATGGACCTGAACGCGGCTCTTGGTACGAAAAGTCCTCTTTTGGCTGGTATAATTAGATGAAGGATGCTCAACCTTTTTGACAATCGGGCCAAAGTGAGTGACGATAAATTTACTGCGGGCCATTAGTAATTCCCAGTTAATTACTCTCAGGACATACGTAATAAAAAAGTTTTAAAAACATACTTGCGCGGGCCATTTAAAATTCTTTGGCGGACCACATTATGGCGCGCGGGCCTAGGGTTGAGCAGCCTTAGATACATGAATATCATCATGATCATAAATAAATTATTTTTCATTTCCATATCAAATGTCATTGAGCAATGTCAGAGGCTTCGGGCGGCATAAAAATCCCCATACTTGGTTTGGCCACTAATTACTCCACCAATCCACACTGAACCAACGTGGTGAATGATCTAGGCCTCCTCAAGCTTTCGTGCACAGCAGTTGATCCGTTGCTACATTAATACGAGAATGAGAAGTCCAGATCTAGCCGAGTTACTGATGGATGTTGGTTGAGAGGTAAATTATCTCCCTTGGAAGCTTTAACGCACCAAAGCCTCTGAAAATACTTAGATGACTGAGATCTAACGATAAATATGGGTGTATATTGGTGAACGTTTTAATATCGTATGAAGTATAGACAAGCTCGTAAAATTTTAGTTTCGGCAGTAAACAAAAGAGAATTTTCATATCCTATTCAAAATTGCGCGTCATGATTATCGATCAGACAATCAATAAGTAGACTTATATTACACTTAACAAGAACTGACCTAAGAAAAGTCCCAGTGCAAGAACAGAACAAATTTTTGGTCCTAGAGCCCAATACCGCACTAACAAGTAACATTATTATTATATTGCCTGTGATCCTGCTGCATCATCATTATTCAGACTAAAACTAATTCAGTTGCTTCCAGAATGTGGGGCGCATGGCAAGTTTGAATACTGTATCGACGGTATTCCCGGGTGTGTCGTTGGTTGTCACTGTCATCCTGGATACTACTTTGATACTGAAAGCAAAATATGTGAACCAAAGTATGTATATGAATCAGTATATTTTGTCGAATTTCAATATAATTAACACCACTTTATAATACTGATAAATTTATGTTCCAGTTCAAAATTAATACAAAGTTATAGGCGCAATTATATGCCAGAACCAACTCGTATTCAGAACCCACCATTTCGATCAAATGTCGCACAAACGGAACCTACCCCTACTGCACAAAATACAATAGAAGAACAAGTCAATGATATTACCAAGAACGCTGATGATTTGGGTGATTGGTTATATAACCAATTCTTCAAAACAATAGAAAATCAAGTTATAAATAAGACAAGTAAAAGCAACCAACCAACTCGAAGAAGTGAAAGACGTTCAATGCCCAAACATAAACGGAGAGATAGGCGGAAAGGTAAAAAGCAAAAAAAATCGAAAAAGGGTATACAGGAAAAATTGCTACGAATAGCTGAAGACGATAGTTTGTTTCATTCATCAGATTCTTCTTCTTATGAGTCCAGTAGTCCAGAATTTTTAAGTACTGAGTCTAGTTCAGAATCTGAAAATGATGAAAGTCATGGGCACAAGAAGATCATACTAATCAACAAAAAACCAAGACCTCCGTTACCGTCATTTATATTTTTACCTAATATGAATACACCATATTACCCACCGATAGGATTGCCTCCTCCACCTGCAATGCCTATGTATCCTATGGTGCCGGTGCCACCGATGTTGCCAGCACCACCAGTAATGCCTTATCCAGGTTTGCATAACACTTATATAGTCAAAACAAAATAATAATTTTAATTGATTAATCTAGAAACATAATAAAAAACACTTTCTTAGGACATGAACCGGAATGTGATGAACATACAACTACTAAACCTGAAGCAACTTCTGTAACAAAAGTAGCAACCGACACAACATCTGAACCAACAACAACAGAAGCTGTAGTAACAGTAGAAACAGAGGCAGAAACTGTTTCTGTTATCAACGATGCTAATGAAACTGATTCGACATCAACTGAGTAAGAAATTCCTTAATGCAAAATTATTATTAATATTAAAAAATTACGCGGCGATAATGTAACTTTTGTGTTTTTTAATTTTAGTGCAGCGGTATTAAGAAATCGTTTCAAGAATAGAAAAAGGAAAAGAATAAAACCCCAAGAAAACTTTCCGAATTACGAAGAGGAGCTCCTGTAATATTTTTACTATTATAACTCGCTTTGTTATAAAATAGATTAATGAAATATTAAGCCCACACAGTTATCTCCATAAACAATTTTTTATCTAATAAACAATGCTATAATAATGGAGATGGGTGACCAAGGAGTTTTTTATAATATTAATTACATTTTCAATATTAAAAAAACATCAAACGGCTGATTATAGTAAGATTTGAAAATATAAGCATGTCAAATGTAATCTGATAAATTCGCTAAGAAGACTATTCTATAATTTTATAATGTTTCAGGTCAAATATTTATGATCCATCACGAGAAAATCGACAGAAACTCGTAAGTTTTCTTAAACATTATCACTTTTAATCTTCTTGTTATCATATATAATAATAGTGATATAATTTCACAGTTGAAACTACTACGTCAAAGAATTCATCATCCGAGAATCGACAGTTCATCTTTAAAAAAACCTAAAAAACCATTCGATCATGACACGGATCAGCTTATACCACCCGACACTTTAAATATGAATGATTTTATGGATGACGCCATCATGAAAGATAATCCTCGTCCAGCATATTCAGGGAAAAATCCTGAACTAGAAAATGTAGATTTCAAATATTTATCCCAATTGATTCACAGAGTTAATGATAATCAGACACAAGATGCACCAACTAATCATTATAATCCGCAGAATTCTCCCAAAACAATGATACCAGATAAATATCATGATTTTAGCGTCCCATTAGATTCAGCCAGAAGAATATATCACGAAAGGGAGATGAACACTTCAAGAAATCGTCCAACGGATGACACATACTATTCTAATCTGGGTAGACAGATAGCTACGTTGATTCGTACAATCGATGCCGATAAAAAACGCCAATTTAATATTGAAATAGAGAAAGTACAAGAAAAAACAAATGAACATCCTTACTTTAATGAAAATGGACCGCGTACCTTTTGGGAAAGATCTGTTAGATCTCCTTTTACCCTCTTTCGTTCCCGTAAAAACAATTTCGACAACAAACAAAGTAGTAATGAATTACTATACAACATTGAAAACAAGGTAGAAGTTGTAGCTTCAACAGTACCAACATTAGGATTGGATGAATTAGAAAATTTGATAAATGTTATGCAAACAGCTAGAACTAAATTTCAAAGTAAAACTAGACTCAAAAATGTCAAACCACTAAATAAAACATTGAATATTAATTTGTGGCCACGAAAATCAAGAAAAGTTAATAAAACACCAAACAATCGTAACGTAATCAACGTACAAAGAAGAAAAGGTGAAAATTACTATAACATAAGAAATGAAACATTGAAAACTAAACCAAAAAATATTTCAACAAACAATCCTTATCCAAATACAAATGGATTGAAGCAAAAGAACAAAGACGTTTATATTAAACGTGCATTTCAAATACAGCCATCTTTGCATAGTTTCGAAAAGTGGGGGCGTATCAGAAATCCTACGATAGTAAAATACAAAAATATGAGAAAATATTTTTTTGATGCAAATAATCAGTACTCATTTCAAAATGACGAATTACCTCCAAAATATTCATCAGTCACCACCAACCAACAACTCGGTCCTTTGGTATCATCACCCATCTTCCATCACGAAATCAACCACATAGACTATATATCTTAGCGATATAAAATCGTATTGATACAAATTCAATTTGAATTATTTCAAAAAATATGTAATTTTATTTCCCACGTTTTAGCGCCTTTTGATTTTATACAAACAAACATACAATCAAATCTTTCCTCTTTATAATATGGTTATAGTTAACGTACTAATGCAGTGCAAATTGTGTTAGTATAATTTTATTTAACACCGCAACAAATCTATCTGTACTATAATGAAACTCAAAGTACATTTTTCCCTTACATTGAATATTTTTTTAAATTTTGATGAAGAGGCACTCTTATATCGAGATTTTTGTCTGTCTGAACGCGTATCACGTGAAAACCCGTGGACAGATTTTGATAAAACTTAGTAAAGTTATTACTTATATCCCCGATTAACATTGAGGATACTTTTTATTCTGAATAATTCCCGGGTTTGCTTGGAATAGGAGAAGAAAGTTTGTGTGGGATTTTTGGTCCACAGGTAATAAAAAAAATGTGTGTGTGTAAGCGAAACTGCGGGTACAGCTAGTTAGAACTAATACAATCTTCAGCATTGAATCAATCTTGATAATAGATCTTAATAAACTAAATGAATGGCTTAAATATAACTTTGTGGCGTACCATCTCCGCCACTCTTATAAAGCGCCACTCATTTAATATAAACTTGAGCCAGCCCATTACATTACATATACCGCTAGGCGGCCCCCTGCGCTAGCGCTGCCCGGCGCGCCAGTTTCGTTCCGACCGCGGTATTTTTATTTACGCTTCGCCTTATATACATATGTATGTTACTTTCCGCTTACTTTCTTACTCTTATCTATGTAGTGCAATTCTTCTGTGTATTCTGTCATTCTTATTACTTTCCGTTTCTATGCATAGTGGTGTATTAATAGTAATAAACCTTGTGTTGCGAAGTTTGGAGTTAAATTATTCTTGACCTAGAAATTACTATCTACACCCTATCTATGGGGGATACAATTCTTTAACCCCCATAACTTATTAACATTTAGTACTAAAAATCAACTTTTATGATATTTGCTGCAAAAAGCAAACCTATTCCGAACTTTATACGTATTACTATAAACAAAGAAATATTACAGAAGTCTGACCTAGATAAGTATCTTGGATTGTGGGTAGATAACAAATTAACTTGGAAACCACATATTGAGCATGTACGAATCAATCTTATAACTATACTTGGCGCACTAAGCTAAATATCAAATTGTTTACCTAAAACAGTATGTTACACGATATACAATTCTTTAATCGTGTCATATTTAAATCATATGTTAGAAATAAGGGGAGCTGCTCTTGCTGAAACCTTACCCCATTACAAAGGACACAAAATAAGATTATTAAAATACTGTTTTATTATCTTAATCATACACAAACCATAGATTTTATTATCTTAATCATACACCAACCATAGACTTATTTAAAAAAAGTATTTTTCTACATACGCCAACTTTTTACTAATTCCACATGCGTCCTTATAAAAAATAACAACTAAAACTATAAGATTAAATATAGAACTACAAATTAAAATTCCTATTTGTAATTTAAGAACCAACGAATGCCAGAAAAGTTTATTGTTAAGGGAGTAAAAGTATATAAAGACTTACCTAATCACATAAAATTATGTAGTAATATTAAAATATTGAAATAACAAATTCAGAGCTATGTACAAGCTAAATTAGTGCCTAAGCAATAAGTAATTATATATAGATTGTACCAAACGATATCCTATTCTTCACCAGAAGCATCATATTAACCCTTTTATTGTACATTATTACGAGTAAGTTTCACTCTCATTGTAAATGTATGTTTGTATGAGAATAAATTCTTTTAACCTAACCTAACTAAACGGGGTCAATTCTGTACTTTCATCTTAAAAATTTTGATGCTATGTTATCGATATAGATTTTTTTGGATTTATTGTCTCTTGGTCTGTCTGTTCGAGCTTCACGCAAAAACCACTGGACAGATTTTAATGAAACTTGGCATAGTCGTAGTTTAAAATCCGAGAATAGTTATAGGCTATGTCTTATTCCAAGAAATGGCTTAGTTCCCGCAGGAAAACATGTTTTAATTAGTATGGCAACACCGAAACCAATGGACCAATTTAGATTAAATTTAGCATGTTTGTAGCTTATACAACGACAAGGATAGAGAATACTTTTTAGTTCCGAAAACTGCTTTGTTCCCGTGGGATAATAAGTTAAACTTTGTATGATAAATTTCAAACCACTGGACCATTTTAGACACAATTGTATATGTTTGTAGTTTATATGACGAGAAAGATTATTGAATACTTTTCAATCGATCTCGAAGCGAAGCCAGGGAAATGTCTAGTATAAAGATATCGAATTGCAACACTCTTCACAGTCAATTTAACTCTCATTTGATGAAGCAGATTTGCAGGATGGAGCCGAGCGACGGCGGTGGAGTGCGGTACGGGAGGCTGCATGTCGGAGTCGCATTATTGCAGAGTTAGCATACGAGTTCCTATCAACAGCGGCTTTGTCTCGATACTACTGAATAGAATATCACAAAATTCAAATTACTTTACGTATCTGTTCTAATATTGTAAATAAGAAATAATTCATTGTTTGTTTGAAGAGAATAGGCTACGAAAGTCCTAGGCCGATTTGAAAATATCTTTCAAAAGAATCTCACATTATATCTGATAAACATATATTGGCAATAGAACAAAGTGATGTACTTCAGTTTTATAGAGGACATCAAAATCTACAAATATGTCCGTGACATCATGTGTCTATCACAGTTATGTCACAATAACTACATTTTCATGTCAAAATATTCTGAAGCGAATATAGGGTAGTTCCTAGTTTTAATATACTCGTACTTACAAACTTTATTATGACACTAGAAGGCTTCAACCCATTAATGGCCTTAGACTGAGCACGTCTCTTCGTTCTGATAGCCTAGAACATGCTCCACCACGCTGCTCCATAGTGGAGGGCTTGGTGGCCAACCCAAGTTTTTATGATCAAGTTTGAGACGTTGATCTTGTTACAGTGAAAGAAAACATCGTAAGGAAACCTGCACTCATGAGAATTCTCCATGAAGTTCTCGATGGCGTGTGAAGGCCACTAATCAACTTGGTCAGCGTAGTGGAGTATGGCCTGTACCCCTCACATTGTCAGTGGAGGCCTGAGCTAAGTCGTGGGTCAGTTATTGCAATTATAAATGCAAAATATATTAAATAAGTAACTTGATACTCTGCACTAAGCTTGCTGACGTACAGATATTTCCCAGGAGAACACTACACTCATATAATCTAACCCGGTTTAATTATAAACTATAATTCGTTTCCGTTTCTTTCAAAAGCATATTTGCTGATGTAATATAACAAAAACGTACACCAAGCCCCATAAAAGATTGCTGTGCTTGCGCAGCCGACGCGGTACTACGGGATCGTGTCTGTTTCTTGTTCGACGATGACGTGAATCACTGTGTTATTGCGATCATATCATTTGATAGAACATAATATTTGTTCTACAATCAGATCTTCGCAACATAAGTAACAGACTAATATTATAATTACGTTTGCAAAGACGGTAAGATTCCTTAGTTCTGGGTAGATCGTATCTATAGTATAAGTTCACAAAATAACACAAATTACTGGCCTACGTAAAGTAATTTGTATTTTCTTTTCACTGACCGTCAATTCCAAGAAAGTCCATCGATTCATATTTGGCGTCTCCACCGCCAAACGACAACACGTTATCACGTTATTTTACCATCTAAGACTTCACCGCCACTTACCATTAGGTAGGTGGTAGTATTTTTATTGGTAGTAGTATTTTTTTAATCAACTAAATTTTAAAAGTATGTATATTATTTAAATTTGTTTTTGTTTTTTTTTTATTTTATTTTTTTACATATTATGGGTTACTGCTTGACTACAATTTAGGTAGGATTGTAGTTAAGCAGTAACCCATAATATGTAAAAAAAAATAAAAATAAAAACAAAAAAAAATTTAAATAATAAACATACTTTTAAAATTTCGAATATTATTAGTGAACGCTACGAAATATTTATATTATCGTTCCCCTACACATACACATAACAAGCCTTGTTCCATCATTCTCGTAGCAATCCATGTCAAAGAAAAACAATGTAAAATAAATTGCACACAAGAACAACCTCGGATCTCGGTGCAGTCGTACGGAAGTGTATTTGTATTCTCTATGTGAGCGTACTATTTGTATTTTATTTATTTCAAACATTGGACGGACGTACATTCTATTCCACAAGTTTTCTGTTCAAGCTACACTGATTTTCTATTTGGCTGGTGCTTCTGTAGCGTCAAATTGACAGTTCTATTTTTACTGAATGGCGTCCGTCACAATAATTTGGAATTGATATCGATGTAACTATTTCATCTCCATCGTCTCAACCATCACGGCCCACTATTGAACACGGGTTTCTTCTCGGAATGAGAACGTTAAGGCCATAGTCCACCACGCTGGCCAAGTGCGGATTGGCAGACTTCACACACCTTTAAGTTTTGCAAACTCCCC
>DWJZ01004696.1:0-15023 GCA_018249125.1 Asbolis capucinus
AAATCATAAATTACATCAGTAGACATTTATTTACATCCTCCAGATTGACGATTATTAACGATATTTAAATCTCTCGAAATTAAAAGTAATAAAAATAAACTGGAGATCCTCATATCTCGATATCGTAGATGACATTCAGTACAATGTATAAAAATACCTTAAAATTAACAAATCTTCATAGAAACTTTACTACGTACACAAAATCTTCCAAAATGGTAGGAATTACTACGGACTGGCAACACTACCATTCAAAACATGGCGGAGCCCCGCCAAGGAAAATAAAACCGTTAAATTAACGAAAAATACATTAACGGCATTCGAAAAGAAGGTATTTATGGAGAATTGATGGTACCTCCATTTTTTCAACCACATGTATAAGGGTTGGTCCGACGAATTTTCTTAAAAATATCCTGACTTGCGCGAGCAAAGGAATAGGAGTCTTAGCACGTTCTATTAAAATCTGTTTTTGAATCGGTGTCACAGTGTTGTTTCTTTTAATCATGCATAAATCGAACGCCTCGGCGGCTTCCAGAAGGAGATAGAAAATGTGTTGATGCTGCTCTGATGTCACGTGTTGGAGGTGGTTGAGGATGCCGTCAGGATCGCGGAACTGAGTTTTCATTATTACCTAGAAAAGTAACATTAGGATCTTGTAATTATTAAAATAATATCTAATACTCATTGACTAAAATTTATCTCAAATTAAAATTTCTAAGTATAACATTCTCTTCTAGTATATCATTACATTCGGTAAAGCTTCGATTGGTATTCAAGATATGGGTAGTATGAATGAACACCTGGAAGAATTTATACTTATGGCAGTGTAAGATCTTCAAGCAGCTTTGTGTAAAAAGTAAATAAATAAATATTTAAATATATTCGAATTCCAATGTGTTATCCGGCGAATTACAAATTGGGGTTCTTCACAAACCGTGGTAAATATTGCCAGAATACTAGACACCTCAGGCTTTCCTCACCATAATATCGATATTAATTTCATTATCCATATAAAATTACAGAAGAGTGCAGATTCCAATATAAAATACCATTTCTATATTTCAAAACCTTTTCTCTTTTTCTAACATCGTGACGATTTACTGAATAACCCAATTCCTTAGCTACTTTTTTTTACTAAGTGTTGACAACGGTATTTATTTGTGATCAAGACATATTTGTAATATTAATAAAATTATACCCTGGCTCCATGTCTTAGCAATAGCTTGACGATGTCGGCGCAGGGGTCATCGTTGCTGGCGATGTACTCGGCCAGCGCGGGCCGCAACTGAGCCCCGTCATCCTCGTTGTACACCTTCAGGTTCGGGTCCGCGCCACTTTCCAGAAGGATCTGGAATATTCCATATACTTAATAGGATGATCATGCTATTCAAAGATACAACAGACATGAAATCTCGAAAACCGTTAGACTGATTTAGAAACAATTGGGTACTACTGTAGATTAATACAATGGGGTGATTTAGAATACATTTTATCCCAGACAATTTAATCCCATGAGATACCAGGGACGATAACTATAATAGACTTACTTTAATAATTTCCTTTCTGTTGGAAATGTTGTCAGAACACGCTACGTGGAGCGGTGTTCCGATCACCGTACTGGATGCGTTCACGAGGGCACCTAGAAACATAAAATCACATATACGAGTACATAAAAAGAAAATATGTATATGTATTTTTTGCCTTAAACCAAGCAGCCAAGATTGAATAATAGTTTGACAATGGCATGATTTTCTCCCAGGGAGTTTATACTATTCTACCAAACCTCCGCTTTGTCGCGCGTATTCTGTACAGTACATCCACAGACAACCTCAAACCATTTCACAGTGTGATAATAATGGCAATTCCTTTGAGAACATTATAATACTGCGTATATGATTGTTAGTAACAATAGTACAATAAACTTAAATATAAACATACCACACGACATACAGACATATATATATATAAATAAATAAATAGGACAGAACATTCAAATCAGGATTCGAACCCGCGACTCGTCGTGGAGATGCGACTGGTGCTCCTATGTCCGCTCCTGGTTCCGATACTTCTAAAAGTAAGGTTTTATAGTAAAAACATTTATACTACGTTAAAAACAGAAAAACCTTATATAGCAGCCGGCACGAGATGTAAGCACAGATGAGTAAAGGTGGGAGTAATGTACCCTTTCGAACCAACCAATTTTGTGGGCGACGTCTATTCAATCAATAAACGACATGCTCACGACTCGTGCCGGTTACCACACATTGGATGTTGTTTAGACACGTACGTCATTATAAGTGGTTCATGACTTACCAGCAGACAACAGCATCTGCAGCATGGCCACATCTCCTTTCAGGATGGCCAGGTCTAGAGGACTGGGCTTGTTGAGGTCTGGACATTCATAGTTTAGCCTCGCCCCTTGCTTGATCAGAAGATTCACTACATCAGTGTTACCTGTAAAGAAAACAAAGTTTTAAGAAAAGTAAAGATCAAAAGACCATAAAGAATACTGCTTAGGACTCTTTCATTTAATAGATCATGATGCCTACTGCTAATCCCCATCACACATTATTCCATGTCAAGTCACCTGAATATGTGCGGCCTGAACTTTCGTCTCTATTTAAACTTCAGCCCAATTAATGAAGATCAGGGTTTCGAACATAATGCATATCTACATTGGAGATATAGGTGAATTCACCAAAAATAAATATATTATAGAACTTCTTTAACCTTGATGTAATTCTTTAAAGCGTCTCGAGACTGATTTTAAGTTAGATGAGCAGTTGAATTACGGTGATGATAACTAACCACTTAGAACAGCGTAATGCATGACGGTGCGGTAGTCATTGCGCGCATCCGCTATGGCGTTCACATCGGCTCCGTAGCTGATGAGAAGAAGAACTGCTTCTATTCCCTGCAAAACAGTTCTTTAAGTTACATTGCATGTTAATGTCTTGAGATAATTTAAGTTTTAAATTGACAGACAAAAGACATAATTGGATAAACATCGGTCAAAATTTGGAACAATTTTGGACCAAGACTACGAAACTTTTGGTGTAGAATGAAATACTTACATTCCTTTGCCTAGCAGCCTTCATCAAAGGAGTCAGACCTGCTCTATCCCTAGAGTCCGGATTTGCTCCAAAGGTCAGGAGTAATTCTAAGTACTCAGGATCTGAGACCAGGTTGATTTCAGCTCCGAAGAAGTAGCGCTTATTGGGGTCAGCACCATGCTCCAAGAGAAGACGTGCAACTTCCTGTACAGAAAAAGTTTTTTATTTGTGTTGTTATTTTCAATCTGTCTAAATGAGGTTTCTAGCACTAATATGATATTAGCTGCACTTTTGCGACTACGAATACATATTGGTAACCAAATCTATAAACTATTAAATTCTGGACGACCTGTGCATCCTCAGAAAAAATATTTCTGGATACGGGTATTCTCATTTTGGCCACGGGCATGGCGAATGAGTATAACTACTTTTCCCTTTAATTACTCACATAGTGCTTATTTCTTATGGCCAACCGTAAGGGCTCATCGCAGAGCGTTGTGCGAGGGAACTCCTCGCCCGTGTCTGGCCGGTAGTCTACAGCTGCACCGCTCTCCAAAAGCAGTTTCACCAGTTCCACGTATCTATGAACGAAAGGGCAGTGAATTTATAAAATTATGGTATATAATGATTAAATATAATCCGTATTATATTAATACTCGTAACATCCCCTATTTCTTGCCAAAAATCCTACTATTAGAATTACAAGTTATATTACTTCGAAAAGGAATTCTCTCTCATTTCTTGTGCAAGCAGGGACGGGAACGAATACAAGGAAAGTGTCTGAATCTAATGTTCCCAATAGAATATCTTATTCGCAAAGGTAACCTCGTTGCCTGTTAACAGTAATGATTCCTCACCCATGCTCAGCAGACAGATGGAGTGCGCTGTAGCCGCAATCGTCCTGAGCGTTGATATCACATCCTCGCACCAGCAGAAGCCTGGTTGCCTCCAGGTACCGCTGCCAGATGGCGTAATGGAGGGGGCGAAGGCCTTGCGTCACAGGTTCGTTTACCTATCGAAGTAAATTCTAAACATGATCTCATGTGCATATTTTCCAATAGACTTCGTCACAATGAGTATTGTCTTTATTTTGACAAAATAGATTGTTGAGTATCGTAACCTATTTGAAATTTGTGATAGGTTTGCAAATGATTCTCTATAGCCTTCCGAATATATATATTTATTATTTATTTATTTATTTCTTCATATATCATAGCCACAATACCAATAAGTAGCGAATTTTCCATACCTTCGCCCCACAAGCCAGCAGAATCCGGATCTCGTCTAACGGTACCATCCGGATGATCGAGTCAGCCAGCTCCCGCTGAAGCGACTTATCCGATATTACCTCCGACGGCATCTAGCGACAACAGTTTTTTTTAGAGCAAGGAAAAAAAAGAATGTATACCCGTTTGGTAACCCGACGTAATGTCTGCCTCCTGGCTTGAACTCTCTTACGAGGGACCCAAAAATATTTTTTTATTTATTAAAAAGTTTAAAAAATATATTGAAAGAGTTACTGCAAAATCCGATCGGCGTATGAATTATTCAATGAGACATTCGATCAGTTGATTCTTAATCAAAGAAAACATTAATTATAATTAAATTAATTACAATGATTATTGATTTACGAATTACAATGATTGGTTAATTACACTACGTAGGTGCTCTACGTACACTTTACATTACGTAAAATGTACTCGTAAATAATCCCTAGACTTGCATTTTGGGCAATGTGCCACAGGGATTAATGATTTTCTTTATGCAATCGCGAAATTACTTTATGGAAGCAATGACATTTATCTATGGAGGTACTCGTGCAACACAAGCCTCATTTCATTTGGTTGGCAAGAAGATCTTGCTGTGCATATTGCAATAATAAAAACAGATGCATTTTCGTGTTAAAAATAATTGAGATCATAAGATGTAACATCACAATTATCTACTCGTGATCAACCACGCGTTAGATTTAAAAAAACCAAACAAAGATGGCGCTATTCCAATCAGGGAATTAGCGCCAAACGATGACGTCAGGAGTTCCCTGAAACATCTAATTTTTGCGATGATACGACATTCATTTTAAACGCTAACATTTATATTTCTTTTGAAATCCAGAAGGACAATGAACAAGTAACGAGTGAATACACAGGATTCTATGTTAGGTAAGTAGGTTTCTAATAACAATAACTTGGATGTACCTTTACATGGAGACGGCTGATTGCCTCTTTGTTATATGTAAGTGGTTTTAAATAAAAAGGTTCTGAAAGAAAAACTCGATTCAATTCTAAAACGGGATATGAAAAGTAAAGCTAAAATCTATTTGATAACACAACCAAGTACTCCGGTTGTGTCACGTCTTGAACAGAAGACATAAAACATGCTCGGTGAATAGGTACCTTAACAATAAAATACAATAATAATGCCTAGTTTCTCAAACCCAACAAACAAAACCGACGCTACCGCGCGAAATAAAATACAAATCACCAATCAAACAAAGGAAATAGCGTCAGCGCCTCGAATTTTCCCTAGAACCGGGAAACTACATGATTTATGGACACAGACCATGTGCGTTGCTGGCAACTTCCCAATCATAAAAAAACAACATTGCCATTGAACTCATTTTTTTGCTTTTGCGTCGCTTGAGGTTTTGATGCCAAATCTTGGTAGACGTCGGAGTTTTGCAGCCGGCATGGCTTCGTTTATTGCGACATTAATTAGGTCTATTTTAAAGAGTGCCGTCTGTGTTACCTGAGAAAGAAACGCAGTCACGTTTAGTTTATTCACTTCTGGTGAATTTAAAGCGTTGGAACAGAATACGTTTGAACAACTATTCAGGTTTCCGTTAAATAAAATATTATCTTCCAAGCTGTTGGTATTGAAGTAGAAAAGGACTATAGTTTTCAATAAAATCTGTTTAAATATGTACTTTGATGGTACAATATAACATCTGATGTTAAACTAAAAAATAGGTACAACAAAAGACGACCTTGTACTGTTGTTGAAAACAAAATAATTTGTATTTAAATCTCTTTGTTTTGATCAAGACGCGCAAAAAAGAATAAAAAAAACATTGTCCTAAAGGATTTGTAAATATAAAGAGTAAAGTAAGTAAGAGTAAAGTAAGTAAGAATAAGGAATAAATTAATATTAAGTGGTCATCATAGTCAATATTGGTAGGTGCTGACAAAGGAAAAACCAGTAAGTAGAGATTTTTAAAATATGTGCATAAGCCACAGGAAGTAGAGTTCTTTTGTGTTTCGAACATTATAAAGATGCCGAACGACATTCAAGGTCCAATAATGCCCTAAGGCTAGTGTACGGGATTACGCAGTCAAAACCGAATATACAATCCTATGTCATCTTGTCGGCCAATGACCTTGATGGTTTTGTATGAGTTTGACATGAGAAGACGCCACGTGGTTATGTTTATCAATAGCGTAGTTTATCCGCGTGTTCTAGCAGCTGTTCGTTGATACCTGTATTGGTACTGCCAATTTTAACTGTTGCGTGGAGCTACGCATTTGAGATTTAAGCTTGTGACACGTATTTTATCAATCATGATGACAAACAAAATAATTCTTGGCATGCATTTAGATACTGTGTACTGAATAGATAACCGTTTATTATAATTAAATTTATAACTTCCGTCTTACGATGCAAGTTTCGACTTTAATCACTGCCAATGTAATGCCAATTGAAAAAATTAAGTTCTGCATTCGAGTAACATTTAGGTACATCGTTGTGTGTCTCGATTTTCTGATTCATTTCGTAGCATGCCGCGCGGGCCAAGGTAAATATATAGAGTATACCAGATAAAGAATAATAGAGAAAGTAGCATTTTCGAGGTAAAGAGAAATATGCAAATATACTGTAGGAATCGGAAGCAGCATAAATAATAGTAAATTTTTATTTGTGGGAACAGAAATTGTTTTGTTTACTGAATCTTTATGTTTACTGAAGAATACGCCTGCAGGTTAAACCACTACAGACAACTTTTTTTAGGTATACAACTTTTCCTTAACAACGTAAAAACATCGTGATGTCCTTATTACATATTCACATTACATATTACATGTCAAAATTCAAATAATAGCCTAATAGCTTAAACCCTAAAACAAACTATGTATACTAACCGACCCAATTGAATTTGAGTGGCGGCGATGAGCGAAGATGAGTGTTGCCAACCCATCTAGCATAGTAACAATGGAAATAACTTTAGATATTTATTACGAAATGGCACATACTCAGGTTGTACTCATATGTATCCAGGATCTAATGTAGTCTTACTTTATCATCTCCATACCTCGGTCCCGGTTACCGTTGCGTTATAAAGAAGCCACCTTCTATGGTAGTGTCAGGGCTTAAAAAATCTTGGCTGTTAAAAGGTTGTCAATTGCCAAATTAAATGTTAGTGTATTCAACAATGATGTAACCGATGATTGATGATGAAAGTCAACCTTGCAAATTCATGTACAAGAAGAATTAGGCAAAAATAAGTTGCCTATCGCAGAATACAAGAGACTTTATGAAAATTTACGATACAATCACGTAAATATAAAAGATGAAATAAAAAACATGTAGTCGACTTTGTATTCCGTAATCTTTGTAAAGTCTCACATATAGATTACTAACGTCGTATCAGAAGAAAAGGAAGGAAAAAGAGAACGTGTGAAGGAAGCTTTCTCTCGTTATTTGAAGAGCAGGATAAATAACAGAAAGAATAATTTGTCTTGATAAAACTTCACTTAATATAAAACTTGATTTTAATAAAAGAATAATGATAATTGAACAGCGTAACAATCAAACTGAAGAAAGTACCGAGCACTTGCCGAAAACAACAGCTGGGTTGCTTATGGCTGATAGAATATGAACAGTGAAGACTCATATCGCATACGAGAGAATAGGAAAGGAATATCGTTCGACAACTAACCCAAAATAAAATCTAGATTCAAACAAAAATTTTGATATCAGAAACAAAAAATACAATTCTCAGAGGAAAAATAATGTACTCATACAAATAAATATGATAAACAAACAGATTTTATTTTCGTCAAACGCTTTAAAAACATGTTTCGTAAGGAATCAATGTCAATGTAATTCTGTTTAATATCAAAATAAAAAGTCAGTTCGAGTTTACATATCCACACGCGTCGTAAGTAAATGCGAAAATAATTATCAATATTTTATTCCAAGACCAAAACAAAGTTTGCGAGAATCTGGAACGAGGTATGCAATGTCCATAGTGAAAAACTCATAAATAAGAATATTTTGTGTAACATTGAACAACTTCAGTCAGATTTTGTATTAGCTCTACTTAAAAGAAACTAACAGCAAATCTTTACAATATTATTTAACCAGTTGATCTGAAAATAATTAATAAGACACAATTTTATATGGGAGAGATAGATACTTTTCGATCCTATTCCAACTTTGTGATTACTCCACACCAATAAAGTTCATTATTAGAATTTACTCGGTTTTTTAATTTTATGGATAGTAAAACAAATAGGATCCTGTTATTCAGACAAGGTCCTGAATTCAACGAAGTTGAATTGAAGGGGGATTCCTGAAATATCCTCAAACATAGGTGTTTGACCGCGACCTTGAAACCATAAATGAAAAGTGTGGAGTGACTTATGGACTAAACGTTATTAGGAATAAGTTAACATGCTGGACTTTGTAAGAAATGTATGTAAATTGCTGCTTCACGATGTTTCGTATAAATAAAGTTATTGTACCTACATAGTTCATCTCAACATCTTTATATACTAACTTTGTATAAAAAAGATACCGCACGCAAATTTATATGCAATTAGGACTAGAGATGGTAAGTACCGGTGATTGCAACAAAGACTAAAGAACTATCAGCATCAACACAGCAGAAAGACCATATAAATTGCTGCTTCTGTGCGTGCTCGGTTCTATTCTTAGAATAAAAGGGGTGAAGGTGAAGTTAATAACCCTTTTAGTGAACTTTTAAATACTTTCTGAAGACCATGGTATTCTCAGCTCAGGTTTCCCAATATTTAAAAAGATTAAATCAAAATTAGAAGTAGCGTAATAGCTTAATCTGGTTTTGAATCTTAGTCTTAAGTTACTCGTATTCACAATCCTCTTCAGTATTGATCTGAAGACTGAAACCGAGACTCAAGAGCTACTGAAATAAGGTTTAATGCCAGGATCAGGTGTTAACCGAGACAATGCATATCAATTAATATTCAGTCCGTAAATTTACAAGGTTCAGAGTGTAGTCAAAAGATGTTAGAAAGTAAATGGCTTTGGGTAAAAATTCACTAGTTTCTCACTTTCCACATGTCTTTGACGTAATTGGTGGCCTTGAGGTTATCCCAATATTCGGGTTAAATACCATTAAAGTAGGTTATATTCATTCACTGGCCCTGTATTTAGTTGAACCGGATCAGCCGGGTCGTTTATTTGTGGCGTTTGCGCACTTTCGTTTATAAATATTCGCCCACGCATGCGCAGGTTCCATTGTTTGTTTTCCTGCTTCGGATGTTTTCGACTGTTTGTTTTGATTCCTCAAGGATTGGGTTTGTTTTGCAAATTTGAAATTAACTTAGAGAGGCACCAGCTCTGTATTTTAGCCTCATACTGAAACTTTGCCCTTTAGTTTCAGAAGTTGATGTGGAAATTGGATCAAATCATACTATAATCGGTTGTATACAACGAAAAAAGGAACAGTTATCAATGATTTTTCTTGAAAAAACACTCGTTAAAATGGTTTTAAAAGTTCATTGCAAATAACGTACATATGCTCACGCATTGCATGAGGTATTGTTGAACAAAGAGTTTTGTGACTAACCTAATAAAATCTAGCTTACTGTATTCTATAGTAACAAAATAACACTTAATAATTTCAAGATTTCGTTTTTATTAATAATCAAGTTACTTTCCTTAATTCTCCAATATATGTATATACCAAATACTTATACTTCACAATGTTTCTAACAATACATACTAGTTAATCCAAGAACCTTATATAAATAATAGGTGTTTAAATACGTACGTATAATGAAAAATATGCATGAATGAGCCAAATTTAAGTTTTAGACAGAAATTATGGACGATGTTATGTTAGATGTTCGTTTTTAAATTGATGTCTTAAAAAAGTAACAACGTAAAATCGTTTACGGTCGTGGACATATCGTATTTGAGCCGTGACCACGAACCATGTCAGTTGCGTGTCGATTTATAGGCGTGTTAGATAATTATCATGAGTCATCATCTTCATTTCAAGCCATGACTATCCTACTTTTGGGCTCGGGCCTCCTCTCATGATGTAAGGGGTATAGGACGTAGACCAGGTAGACGCAAGTGCGTATTGGCAAATATCACACACCCTTGAGAACTTTATGGGGTATTCCCAGGAGGGCAGTCTTCTTCACTATGTTTTCCTTCACCGAAGCAAGAGGTAATTAACATGTAATACACACAGACACACATTTTTTGAAAATTAGATACTCGTGCAACATTTGGACCCAGGACTTTCGATTCGATAGACCAACGTTCAAAGCGTTACCACTAGTGATTATCGTGAGTATAACGCACAAACTATTTTAACACTTAATACTTAAATGCTCTCCTTAAAGAATTTATTTGGTAAGGCATGATTTAGAGATATTTAATCAGGAATAGGAACTCCAAAGAATATAGAGACATTAAAGATAGCCTTTTGTCTTAGTTACAGAACATTTGGCAATCAATTTATTACAATACAAATACTATATAAAAATGTATTGTGTCGCTCATATTGTATAACATCTCTGGCTACATACATAGTGCAATACATAATTCACCCTGAAATTCCGACAGAAAATTCTTTTGTACTGTATTCATAACTATTAGATAAGAGTTACACGATACTACTTAGTAGAAATAATTATTTTATAAAATATATGTACATATAATTAATAACGCTTATAAAGTTTAATGAAATATAAAAAAATTACCTTTATGTCAAGTCCAAACTCCAAATAACAACAAAGCTTCACAACCACAATTTTGTCGTATGAATTGCAATATTTAAAAAAAAAAGTGCGCTTTCCCGCGCTGTCAAATAATTATAACCTCAAAATTTTACAAACTCCCTAAATTACACCAAAATGTAATGTAATGGTGTTTGTTAGCGTGTGAACTGTTGTCTAGTTAGCTTTGAACTGCCCTAAGGTGTTGGTGGCCAAGACTGGACGCCCGCCAATATGGCGTCTTGCCAAGTACGAAGTACTGTATGCTTTTCCTTAGTGAGGTAATTGAGATCGTTGAAGACCGTGTTAAAGTATATATTACGTGTATGGTGTCAATAGATTACACCAAATAATTGATATTTATTCAGTTTACATGCAACAATGTGGTTAAGTATATCTGACTGCCCAAAAAAGCGGCCAAGGAACAGCCAATACCTTCTGGAGCCTTGGAGGGGTTTTGTTAAGAGTTGATTAATAATCACTGCTGTCTATATACATTATCTACTGCTTTAACATCATAAAAAGAGACACCTTTTTTACCGTTTTTAAAGTAGCTCCTTGAAAATTAATGACCGATTGTATCATTACATTTAAACGATGAATATTAATAATTGCGGAAAATTTTATTACAATTATAGAAGGACGAGTTTTTAGTTATGAACGTGGTAAGAAACATGAGAACTTGAAATCTGAAACTTAGTTACCTGGCATAATTTTAATCAATTTCAAGTCAAAGAACTGGCTGGTGGCTCATAAAAAAAATGTAAAAAATACAAGAAAAAAAACGGATCAATCCAAAACAGGTAACTTTACCCTATCGCTACACGAACAAAGATATCGTGATGATGTATTGCACTCGAGGGCTTGCACCTTTTGCTCTTTACTAAACGAAATGGAAGTAAAATTACTAAAATTAGAATACAGATGGCGCAAATGTAGGAGCACTGACATGCGTGCTTCATTGCCTTTGGTTTTATTACTTTAGCAGCACGTGGAAATTTAGATGAATAAAAATTTGTCGGGTATTACAGGCCACGGACAACAAAACAGTGAGGCCGAAAGGCAAGATTTAGCGGAACCTATTTGATGTAATCTTGTCTATACATGTACTTGGGCGTACCGAGGAAGGTACTGGAGGAAGGCAGCTGCCCCATGGAATCCGGATATGGACCAATGGTTGAGGAAAAAGTACACATCTGACATAATATCAAGCCTTAAATTCAGAAAAATATCTCGCTTGCTCATCGTAATTGACAGGCCGATCTGTCTAGTGGTTAGTGAACCTGACTGCTACACCGAAGGTCGTGGGTTCGATTCTCACCTAGGTCAAACTTTTCTGTGATGAGCAGGAATGTTTGTTCTGTGTGTCTGGGCGTAATATCTACATAAGAATATATTTAAAAAAAATTATGTACATATTAGTTGTCTGATCACCATATTACAAGCTAACGCTTAGTTTGCGGTCAGTTGGCCGTGTGTGAATTGTCCAAAGATATTTAATTTAATTTTTAATTTATAATTAACCATTTGGTCGTACCATTGTAACCCCTAGGGTATTCTTTGGGATAGAAGTATTAGCTTTATTCTAGGAACGCGGTCGCGTTCCAGCCAACGTTCAAAGAAACGCACGAGTGAATATTTACAGGAACCGATTCGAGCGACTTTTGACCCCATCACAACTCGTAAAGTATTTAACGTGTAATATTGGCGTAACGTATTAAAGTTAAGTTAAATTTTGAACGATGCCACTTCTCCTACGTATTTAAAGGAAAATTTTCAGTATGTTTGTTCAACGCATGACAAAATACTTCGTTCCTCTACTAATCATAGGGTCAAGGTTCTTTCTCATATCACCGGGTACTTAGGTAATTTATTCACCATTCAGGCTATACTACTCTAGAACTCCTTACCCGTGGAGATCAGGAAGGCGCCAACCAATAACTCATTTAAGAGATTATTTCTTGAACACGGTAAGTAAGACATCACATAAGTAACACGTTGTGTTTATATTTATATATATCTATTTCATATGCGTATATATATATATATATATATTTATTTATGTGTAGTATATAAGAAGATAATTTAAATCGTATTTTTGTATCGAATAATATAATATATGTAACACCTAACTCATCCTTTCATAAACGTCCAGGAGTTGACTGGTAGAGAATGCGATTCCGGCATTAAGTCCGCCAATTGTACTCATTTATTTTTTAAGGTTTTACAATAAAGATATAATAATAATAAAGTCCCCGAGCTTGCCCGAAATTAAAAAAAAAACATTATTTTAGCTGCAATGGTTATTGATATATTAGCGTTCAATAATACACATCTTTATAACGTAGTCATGTATTAGTCACCTAAATCATTTAGCCCTTGTAAAGATGTAAGAACGGGGTATTCTGGGTGAATATAGATATGTATACATACGCATATGTAAAGGGAAAAATATGGGTTCGCTGTAAGAGGGTACGTTTGATTCGTTAAATCGGGACCCCAGATCAAATCCCACTGCAACCTTCTGTTTTTATAAGTTCATAAATATTTTTTTTAAATAATTATTTAATAGAATTTTTCATTAAAATTATATTTAATTTAAAAAGTATTTATAACTCATTAAAATATTCATAAATACGTATTTAATTGATATACTATATTGAACAAATATTTTATTATAAAAATAATTTAAAATTACAAGGAAATGTTTTATTAAAAAAACTATTAAAAAATTTATTTATGAAAATTTACATTTTGAAAACTCTGACATCTGACTGGGACTTGAACCCTGGATTTATTAGATAATTAGTTATTTAATTTATTTTTTTATTAAAGAATATTTATAGGTATATAAATTAAATATCTTGTATCATTTATCACTAGTAAAGCATTAGTAAAAAGTAAAATCTATGAAACTATTTAAAATGTATCTTAAATATCAATGTATGAAATGATTAATTTATTGCTGTTTAATTATAAAGCTAATTTTAATAACTTAAAAACCCACTAAACGCACAGGACTCCCCTCATAACTCAGGACGTCTAGAGAATAATCCATGCTGCTTCAATGCGAATTGGTACTTCATATCCCGCTAGATGTCGCTTGATGTACCAGTTTGTTAACTTTATTTTTAATGGTGCTAATAGATGGCAGTAGTATTTTTTTCTAGCTGTTCAGCCTCTGTAGACAAGTATGCGGCGATAACATTAATAAGAATTCTACATTTTGAATGCGTGTATTAGTAAATCGAATCGGATAACTATGCAAAAGTATTAAAATATGATCTGATAGTGGCACTGGATAGGGGCCATAGGAGGTACA
This sequence comes from Asbolis capucinus, assembly GCA_018249125.1. Classification (NCBI taxonomy): domain Eukaryota; kingdom Metazoa; phylum Arthropoda; class Insecta; order Lepidoptera; family Hesperiidae; genus Asbolis; species Asbolis capucinus. The sequence goes on from DWJZ01004696.1 coordinate 14,358, forward strand.
GTGAGGAACTCAGTAATTAAACGACATAACTCCATCGAATTTGGTCTCGTTTGTTTTGTCTTGAACGAGTATTTCGGTGCTATATGGTTATCCGGACCTGATGATGGAGCTGGAAGATAGCCATAGGAACTCAGTAATTAAACTATATAATCCCATCGAGTTTGGTCTCGTTTGATTTGTCTTGTCGAGTACTTTGGTGTTAAATCGTTATTGAGATCTAATTATTATTATGCCTTAGGACTTCTTTGCAAAAATTAATCATATCTCATCAGAAACATAATGTAAAATGAGAGCCAAATTGTAAGTTGATAATGCTTTGTCGTCGACTTCATCGACCAATGAAATCAAAATCTATATAGGTACCAAGTTCAGTGTTCATTTGGGATGTACTTTAAGTTCAGGATTTCATTTGGCTATGTTTTATATATAATATTATATTGTTACCAACCATCACGGACAACGTAGATGGCGCCAGTGTATAAATACCAGCAACAAGAAGAGCTCGCTTTTACCCCATCCCGATAACATTATTGTGAAGAAGGTACTCCCTAGGGAGCACCGATTGCGCCCCGCCTCTCCAAGCGGAGTCGCTTCCGAGGAAGGTTTAGAGCCCAAAATAGGCCAAAGCCATTCTCAGGTGATGTTTAGTGGGTACATAGGTTTCTG
>DWJZ01004697.1:0-15023 GCA_018249125.1 Asbolis capucinus
TTTGACCTGGGTGGGATCGAACCCACGACCTCCGGTGTAGTAGTCAGGTTCACTAACCACTAGACCAACCGGCCTGTCAACATTAAAACGGTATTTATAACTCTCAGTACACAAAATCTGATTCGCTAACTACTTTCGAAATTCCCGTAAAAGTAGTACTTGAACGGAAGCTACGTTACTCAATTTGTTAATTTGTTGTTGAGATTCTCTGTCCAAACTATCCGAGCGACAGTACTAACGCCCAGCAATCAACAACTTACTGACTCGAAACAGTTTTGATTAGCCTTAAACTGGGAATGTGCTTTGAATTTATAGAAATAATTGTGTTAGCTACAGGAACCGTATATCTTGTTAATACTGCATACAGATAAGAGTAAACTAAAAGAAACATTATCGAAATTATTATAATATTGACTTTGGTTTTTGAATTTATACTTCTTTTGGCGCATTACGGAAAAATTATGAGACTAAATTTTTATAACACGCGCGCACGCACGTCGCAGCAAACCGACACCCCAATGTTAGTAAATTTTTAGTTTATATGTATTGTTAATATCGTTTTTCTTTACTACTATTAGTGTAGTTGTTTCTACAAAAGTAGCGCGAGAACGCGAAAGATAAATTTATTACAAAGATTTTTATCTACTTACGCCAAAAAAGTTGATATATGTACCTTCTTACTTGCGTATATAAGTAGACACTTTTTTTAACATAAGTTGTTTTATTCGTTTTACGCTATTCAATCGTAAGATTTGTTTATAATAAAATTTTGCTAACGGTAAATAAGATATAATATTAAGTATACCTACATTATTTAAGTGCCAATAATCAATAAAGGAGCAAATCATATCATATTAAAAGGTTAAAATCATTGCAGTAGGTACCTATAGGACGGCTTGGCTGATCCGTTGGGGCCAAAAACGCGGAATCCAGTTCAATACTTATTTTTCATCGGATTCATTGTTTTCGCGCGCTAACTTAATGGAACAAAGTAGTTAAATTAAATTTTACATCCAATTACCAACGTTGCATGTAACAACACGTGGATCGATAGATAGCTCTTTTAATAAGGGAACCTTTATGGGATTATACTTTTATCGTGACGTGAAAATTAAGCTGCTGGCTGACGCAAGTTAAGTGCTATATGTTAATGAAGGCTTGGCCAGCGTGCTGGACTATTGTGAGAGGAACCCCGAGCCCAGTATTGGGACAGTTATGGACTGCAATCATGATTTTAATGACAGTTTTTTATCGATTTTGAGATTATTATTATAGAATAGGTCCTAGGTTCGATTAATTCCAAGTTGCTTTGTTTAGATTACTTTGTAATATCAAAGATACTGTATACCTTTTAAACTTTAATAGTTATATCGGTTTTAGTTAATACTCGAAATTTATTAATTCCACTCTGCCGGCACATTATTGAACAATTTGGCAGATATGTTAGTAACAAAATATATAAAACTATTTTTAAATAATATTTTGTATTTTTTACTAAAAAAGATTTGTTCTAATTCTTAGCCCGTGGTCAAACTTTTCGCTCAAATAACGATGTCATGTCGTTGAACCCAACACATCCGATGTATCAACATCGATGAACATGTCGTATTATTGAAATTCCATAAACAATACGTATTACAGTGCCGCCTGTATCATCGCCCGGCCTAATGTTGCCACAAATTTGAAGCTAATAAAAATGAATGCGTACACACAGAACCATTTCATGCATATATGAGCAATACATACGAGAAAACATCTCATTATTTATTACGCAGTCGGATTCGAACCCTCAATACTGTTATTACTGACATTATCATTCCGCGATTTCACACTCAGAGCGTCCCGATGATTTCCCCAGTTGCTGTAGTTGGCTGTTTGCAATGCTCTCCGGTTTTGTAAGAATCGCTAAATACTGTTAGGTATCTTAGTTTGGAATGTTCTTGGTATTTTGAGGTACTTTATATTTATTCAGATGTCAGTTGTCCAAAAATATTTATTTATTTAAATAATGTCCCTCTAGTCCATGGCTTGCGACAGACTTCTCTTTATAGGAGATGAAACCTAGAGTTTTCTCCATCGCGCAATTGTAATGCGAAATTAGTTGATACTTTTAAAAGATAGAAATTTAAATTTAAAAAGAAACATTTAAAAACTCATATTTTCGTATCACAGGTTGGATAAAGAAGAAAAATAACACCCAGGAACAAATACCGTTACAAAAATCCTCCCTAGTCAGGAATCTATTCCCAGTTCGCTATGCAATCAGGATCACTATGAACTCTGGATCAAGTTATATGGTAATAATTCCAGATCGAATTTGAACCAAGTACAGTTGATAGTGATTGCATATTTATTCGTAAATATTAAATATTACTTTGCGAAATAAACCTTCACAATGTTGCCATATGACCTGACACTGGCTGTAGGTATGCACGTTTGTTTGTGCATAAACTAATAGATAGAGTAGTAGGAAATACTAATTTGGCAAAAAGCTACGCGACACCGGAAACTTAGGTACCTTTCACACGTAATGCTGTAATCCCATTTAGTAATCACATCACGCTGACTGAATGGCGCTGAAAAGGTGCCAAAGCATCTGTGTGCAACGTGTCACAACATCTTTTCTAGAGTGAAGGTGTTTCTGTACATTGATGAATTACCTAATACATACATCCTTACGCGCGCTTTTTGATTAAACAGAATTGTTCTAAATTTAAAAGTTAATATACTTTATTTAAATGAATTAATATTTTCTGTTTGGGTAGTTTTTAAATAACTTACTTCTTTAAAGATTTTTTGTTGCCTAATATCGTTTCTTTTATATTTACTGGCCCTGTAGCTTGATATTTACCTTGCCCGCAAAAAAGGGAGTGCCACGTTCGATTCCCTGTCGAAACAGATGCTTGTTACAGTAAAAAATGAATTATTGATACCGGCTATAAGGAATACGAATTATTTTTAACAAAAAGAAAGATCAAGCCAGGAGTGAATCCATTGATTTATGTTTAAAAGACTGTAACCCAAACATGGGAAATTGGCTCAGCCGACATCGAATCAAGTGGAGGAAACCCCTTAAATCCTACTCAAGGACCCTTCAGCAGTTACATCCGAGGCCAAAAATATTTTACAAAGACACAAGTATGCCCAGAATTTTCACACCAGAAAATAAAATGCAGAAAACGAATACTCCAAGTAAAAAAGATATTGTTGTGGATTGATCCTATTTTATTTATATATATGTAGTTGTGGATAATATATATTTGAAATGCAATCCAATACTTTTTTTTAATTGTTTAACTGATTATGGACGCATGAATCGTGGTCACGACGTTTTTTATTTAATTTTTAATTCTTGTTTTATCTACACTAATAGACTGGCCCGTTGGCGTAGTGGTTGGTGAACCTAACTAGGCCGGTGGTCATGGGTTCGATTCCCACCCAGGACACACTTCTGTGATGAGCAAAAATGTTTTTACTCTGTTTGGGCGTTATAAAAATATGATATATAAGTATGTTTTTAGAAATATGTATATATGTATGTTTATCAGTTGTCTGTTCACCGTTGTACAAGTAAGTTGTTTGTAACGTTTAAACTCCGGACCGATTTCGAAAATTACTTCACTAATATGCAGTATGGAATCTAAGGAGTAATATACCCTACATATTACGGCAGAAAATAACAGAATGTTTGCTCGTAACTGAATTTTCGAAAGGGGGTCGAATGTAAATGTTTTAAAATTTAAACACATTTTTCCGAGATAAAGCACTGTCCTTTACTCAATAAATGTCTAGTGCCCAGTTTTATTGAGTACAGGTGTGTAACAATAAAACAAATCGTGAGTACCAACTTGCATTTAATATAACTAATCTAAAATTATATTTACTTTTAATTATCCCTCAATCTCTAAAAAAGATGACAGTTATATGAAAAACCATCATAATTACGTAAAATTATAGGTGTATAATAAACTTATAGCAGTATAATAAAATTATAGAAGATTATTCATCCACTATAATGTTCTCTGTAAAGCCTCTTCCTTTGTGCGACTAGTGCGTCGTGAAGGACCGTTTAGCGACTTCTCGACACATACCACGACGAAATCTACAAAGAGATTAACTGAGGAAAGTTGAAAGCGTTGCAATAAATTGAAGAAATTTTCTACGTCATAGGCACGGTGAACTGTTAAGTATGACAAAATGAAGAATCATCGTGGAGAAGCTTTTTTTTTATTTTTACTATCATAGTTTTCGTCGACGTCATATTACACACTGATTGAAGTTGTATAGATTTTAATAATAGATAAAAAAGAGGAGTCTATTTTTAAAGAAATATGAAAGGCATGAAATATATGTAATTACATATAATTAATTAATAAGAATGTATGAATATTATGTATGTAATCTTCTGACTCATTAAATGAGCTCGATGTTCGTATGATGAAATAAAATATTATGACTTTGACTTTAAAATCGAATTTGGACCAAGTATTGTTATAGATAATAAAGTAATAAAATGGCCTATGTTCTTTCTCAAGTTCTACTTATCCCTCTTCTGATAAACAGACAGTTTCTTTCGGATTTATAATATTATAATATTAGTATAACATTTGACAACCGACTCTAAAAGGACGGAATCATTAACAGAAATATCCTAGTACCTTGCAAAGCTGAATAAACCTAATGCCGTATAATTTCCTAATTTTGGAACTGCCTCATATCTCATTATTGAAATGGCGTTAATAAAAGAATCCGTAACGGAACTAACCTCACTAAACTACCTATAAAGAATGCACCTGAATAACCAATAATTATTTTTTATCCGATATTTTAGTGCACGAAGTTGTATCGTCCCGCACTACGTTATTACAGTGTATTATTGTAGTATCTGTCTGTTATTATTGTTACAAAAATAGATAACTACTCCATGATATTAAAGATAACATCACGAAACAAGCATTCATTTCATGATTATAGTCACGTTCTATAAAATTATTTTTAGAAGCTTTTATTTAACTTGCAGTGTATGTTTACATATAAGTATGTTAGTATATTGGTTTATTCGGGTCAAATCTTCCAAGCTTAATTAGATCCACTTTTTCTCTTACACTGTAAAACTGAAATATTGCATACATTTTCCGCCCTGGTGACAATGCATATTTATGATAAGCATGACCCGATACTACGTTCATGATTGGCTCCAGACATGGGATCTCCTCAACGGTTAATAATACAGTTGTGAAATTTTACGTATCTCTTCGTATAAGAGATCTCTAATTAAAACGTCTGTTTTTTTTAAATATTTATTAATGAAATATGAGAAGAAATGGAAAGTCAATTCTTATTTTTTGATACCTTGCCTACTTCTATTAGACTACGTCCGAGTGGTGCGTTACCCCGCCTCCCCCTCCCCCCTTCACCCCACTCCCGGTCACATTCAGTCGGAGTTTTGCTTATATGTTCAATAGTGATAAACATTCATCCCGTATTTCAACCCTTTTAAGTCTTTTTCGCAAAAGAAAGGTGGCCTATGTTTTTCCTCGAGTTTTATTCTACCCCCGTACCAAGTTTCATCAAACCCGGTTCAGTAGTACAGGCGTGAGAAGGTAACAGAAAGATATAGTTATTTTCGCATTTATAATATCAGTAGTAAACATATTAGTATATTTTTCATCATCAGCATCGGTATTATATATAGGCGCTTCTGTTGCAATGGGAAAAGTGAAAATGTACCTACCATGTAGCTTAACGGCTTGTTTATCAACAATTAGTATGTCGGTAGGTAAGATGTACCGGTATATGACTACCGGTATTAAAAAATGTAAGTTTAGATTAGCTAAGACTACTGTAAGCGCTATTTACTGCGAAACAGAAACGCCAGTGAATAGAGGAACCTTGATATATTGAAAGAAACCCAGAGATATGTCATATAATGTAAGCCACAATCTTGCACAAAACAGTACTTAACCCACTCGCTGCGCTTTGGGACACCTATTCCCCTATGTTACTGTTACATATGCATGGGTTAATTAGGCCACTTAAAGTTTAATGCACTAACTTTACCGTTAATTTACTAATTCACCGGGTTATATTTCATCGAATGAATCAATGGAGATTTTATTTCGAGTTCGGTTTTAACAAACCGTTTTTACATTTTGAAAGTCGAACTACGCTATCATTTCGAAAAGTTCCTACAGCATTGTCAGAAGAAGCAGTAAGAAATTCCCAAAGAATTAACTTTAACTTATCCCCTTATTTTAAATTCTTATATATCTGCCCATTATTAAGGGAACAATTTAAAGGAATCTGAAATGGTCATTTGTTATTTTAACAAAAGAGAGTTTTGATTAAATTACAAATACGAAGCTACCTAAAGCAAACTTACTGTCCTATTTTTTCTAAACTTCAAGCGATGGAGCCTATAGCGCTTAAACAATAAATACGGCGTTTAACGTACTAATCAAAACCGCGGCGCTAAATGTAATACACGTTGCAATGTTTCCAGGCAACGCTGTCGAATAATTAAACATGGCGGGTGACAATTGTTTTGTACGTTTCATTTATTCAACTGATTCACTCTTGTTATTTACCGATGAAAACTTATTCCTTAGAAATTCGACGTGAATTATATCGTACCGCAATAAACAATGCCTATTTTATGTTACTAACATTATGATTTGCTCAATGTCGAGAGTCATGCGCGCCCAAGAACTAAAAGGCGACTAAGTGACGTCTCTATGCAGTGCATAGAATTGACTTCTAAAGAACGGAACACATCAGTGATGTGAGGTGTATCCTCTAGTACGTTAGTACACGGAAGCCACAGTATTTCTCGTAGCGCGTAGAACCAATGTAGCACCATGCTACGGGTCCTCTACGAATACGTAGCAAATTCTCTCGACTCTCATCTTATACATATGTATCATACTAGATTCTGCCCGCGACTTCGTCCGCGTGGTCGTGGTGGTGGGTGGTGGTCAAAATGCTACCCTATGCCATATGTGAATTACTTACGAATGTATGATTCGGTTACTTTAATACATTTATATTTGCCCCGCACTCCGCTTACCACTCGCGCCGCCACCCGAGTGCCCAAGCGTCCACCGGTTCATCATTTTATTATCTTTGTATATTTTACTATGTTTTTCTAGATATTTATATAGCCTAAGTCACTCAGTGACAATGTAGCATTCTAATAGTGAAAGATTTTTTGAAATCGTATCAGTAATTTTTAGTGTACTCATTACAAACATAAAAAAAAAAAATCTCTTTATTATTAGTATGGATAACGAATATACACTATTCACCGATGTGTTGTCGTAAATATATTCCCGCGTTAATTCAGGCAGGCAGAATCTTTATGGTTAATTTCACTGAACGAGTTAAAATTATTAAAGATTATTTTTAATTTAGTTTAACTTTTCGAAAGTCTAACTCATCTCTTCAGGTGAAGATCTTTGTTTAACAAGTTTACGTAAGGCAGATCGCTTGGCCCGCTTCCATCACGGCCGTGTTGTCGAGCTAAGTGGCTGTACACGGGCCATTCCGTCTAATAGCGCACTATAGTCCACGGGTAACGTAATAGACACGTCCTTACAGGTACACTACACCCATTGACAGATAAACAACGTTGCTGCTATTGAATTAGGACACTGGATGACCTTTTAGGGTTTGTATGTACGTGTGTATGTATAAGGCGTGATAGCCTAGTTGTTTGAACGCTGGTCTCTCGGGCGGCCCTGGGTACGAATAAAGCGACGCGCACCTCTATATTTCAAAGTTTGTCCGTATTAGAAAACAATTACTTACGATGGTGAAGGAAAACATCGTGACGAAAACTGCACTCCCGATTCCGATTCCCGTTCTTGATGGTGTGTGAAGTCTACCATTTCGCAGTTGTCCAGCGTGGTGGACTATGGCCTGTACCCCTAAATTGTGAATTTAGACCGAGTCCAATAGTGGCACAGTTATATGCAATGATGCAGTAATGGCCCACTGAGCAGGGGTCTCCTCGCAGCTGAGGAGGCCTAAAGCATCTTCTACAACCTATCTCCAGTGCTAATAAAATGTCTGGCTCCTAGAGTGACCTACATGACTAGGCGACTAGACATCTTATTTAAATAGTAAGGGTCGTTTGAAATACATACAATTTCGTACAAACTAGTGAACTACTCTTTCGTAGCGTTCTCTGACTCTTATTTTAGATTATTCCATGTTCGTCTGACGTTATATTTTGAAATAAAGAAGATTGGAGTGAGAATTGTCATGCAGATATTTTCGTTCTGTGATGTCATTGGCGTTGAATTATATAGAATAACGTATGGATGCGACTACCAAATATTAATAAGCGAATAACTAAATAAATAACGACAGACCAGTTGGTTTAGTGGTTATTGAACCTGACTGCTACACCGAAGGTCGTGGGTTTGATTCCCACTCATGTCAAACTTTTCTTTGATGAGCAAGAATGTTCTGTATCTGGGTATATATTTTATAAGTATGTGTTAAAATGTATATGTTGTGTATGTTTATCAATGAGTTGTCCAAAAATATCTATTTTTAAATTATTTTGGGGCAGAAACGGCCGTTTACTATGTAATTATGATGATGCCTGTTTCCTGTGTAAATTCCTGCAGCTGCAACTTTTTTAATTTATAAATTTTTTTTTGTTCACAAATTAAATGTACAATTATACATTTAACTCCAAAAAAATCTACAATTGGCGTAGTGTCCAAGTGGCCACCCTCAAATAGTGAACACAGGCATGGATTTGAACTAAAAAGAACAGTATAAAAAGCACCAACCAACTTATACTGCTTTATTAGTTTTCTGAGTTGTTCTTTGACAGATAATTTATGTAATGTCGATTGCGTTGAGTTTCGTTTTGGTCGCCATTATGTCGCGAATGCCTTTGGTAAAACCACCATTTAGACATGATGGTGTTCACCAATCAGTCGTCTCTTTATTTGTTATTACTTAAGTTCAATAGACCTTATCAATTGTAGTCAAACTATTATTTATTCATTTTAAACCGGACTCACCTTTACGGGTACTCACCAATATACTCGGTGCAAATACGATCTAGAAATTTTCCACAAAAATATTACAAATGATAAAATTATGGAATTTTTCTATACAAAATTAACATGTTTTAGGGAAAAACTTCTAGATCGAAATTGCATTGACTATAGGTCGAAATATCGGCGCGAAAAACACATGTCGTGTGTACCCGTAATATAGCACAAGTACTTTTGTTTTCCTTCCCCCAAGCCGCGAGCGAACTATTTCTGTGTTCGCCAAGTCGGCGACTAATTGGTTAACTTCTAAACGAGGACAATTATTTATTCTCTTTCGCTTTTCACCTCCGGAGGGGTGTAATCGAAATAGCTGTGCTCTCATGAAACATTTTAGCGCGTTTGCAACATCTTTTTAGTTGAAGTTGAGAAGTTTAATGTTACTAAAGTCGATTTCTATATTTAATAAATACGTAACTGTTACTGATGAGAAAACATTCGGTCTAAACCAGTGGACCTGAAAAATTTAATTTTTTTTATAAATAGGAATCCATACTTTATAGAAGACCGTAGGCAATCGCCAAGGACTTTTTGAAATGTTTCCCTAAAGTGACAAACGAGTAGTATGAGTCAGAGCATGATAGGTAGGTTACCTTGCATTTTTATATATAACAAAATATCAAATCGAATATAAGAAAATAACAAAATTGAGTTAAAACAGTAGAAGACAAGACAAATTGTATGTCTCCTTCGAGAAACGAAGAAATTTCCACCCGAATACGAAGAAAATATCTCACCTAATTTATAAGGTTTACCAGTTTTGACATAACGTTTCATAACTGTATATTAAACTACATGAGAATACCAACAGATACATAGCAATCCTACTAATATTATAAATGCGACGGTTTGTAAGGATGTGTGTTAGTGTGTTTGTTACTCCTTGACGCAAAAACTACTGAATGGATTTAGATGAAACTTTGCAGTTATATAGCTTAAATATTGGAATGACATAATAAGTAAATATTTTGAATAATTTGTTTAAATTTTTTTTAACTATTACGAAAAGTCGAAAAAAAAGTATCTCCTTAGTATCTCCGGACTGTGTCAATCGATTTCGATAATTATTTCCACATGTGTACAAAAGGTAATTATAAATTTGAAAGTTGTATGTATGTTTGGTAATCCTTGCATAAACTATTGAATGGATCTCAATGAAATTTGACACAGGGATAGATTGTGGTATGGAATAACATAAAAGTTACGTTTTATCAACATATCACGCGAGCAAAGCCGCGGGCGAACCCTAGTAAAACATAAATTAAAAACATAATTATTAACAATATTTCAAATACTGTAATACATCAGCCAAGATATATTGTACTCATTTAAAATACTTATAATAGTTTAAAAATAGAATCGAAGCTAATAAAAGGATGTTAATATAAGATTCTCTCCTGTTGAAGCTACAATGTGCTGGAGCAGATAGCGGCATTGAGGGCGGTTCCCGTCCGGAACAATCCCGCGCCGGAAGCTGCCACTAACCGCGTTCCGAGGCGACCACCTCGACAACTGAGTAAACAATAAAACAGGGATGTGTCGCACCGGCCTGGAACAATGTTCCTTTTTCTATCTTTATTATGAGACCAACTAAATTCTTTCATTTATTGTTGTTGCTGAAACCATAACCAAACTTAACAAAAATTTAGTCCTCATTATGTATTTTTTAATAGCCCTTTCGCTACATAATTGATTGGCCAATTTTTTTTTGATCCAAAAAGTTTGGCCTAGCCTTAACTAGTTTTATTAGGCATGTCGATGAAATGAAATGAAAATTGTTTATTTCGTCGTAGGAAGCAAAAGCTCACTTAAAGAAAGTCAAGATTTTACAATACATTCATAAGTTATAAATTTATTAATAAAATAAGTACAAGAATATTTAAAGGATTTTTTTGATAAAGCCTAAAATCTCAATAGACAATACCTATCTGTCATCGACTTTATAAATGTACTAGATTGACATCTTAGGCTGAATATTAGATATTAATTTTAACACCTCCATGAGGTCCTGCGATACAGTGTGTGAATAGACAAACGGGCACACAGACAAGGTCCGGCAACGAAATGTTCTTAAAAGACTTCTATTGAACTACAGTACCTGAAAAACGTGACCTGAAAACTGTGTGTGAGATGTGAAAAATGGGTGATAGAAGTCACGAGTGGGATCTCTTAAACCCCGTTAATATTAATTTATTGTACAACTAAGTAACGTGGTTAGTAAGCTATTAGAGCGTTCCGAAACAGTCTGTTGATTGTCTTCCGATTGAGTTAGGGCAGCCGGCCCGCGCCGGAAGCTAGGGTAACCGCGTTAAGGGGTAAGCGCTTTCAGAAATACGAAATAACTTTTAAAATGCTCACAGTATGCCCTATATAACTAACTATGTTGAGAATATAGAGAACTATAAAGAATTAAATGGTGTTCTTGATATCATTTTCGCCTTTTCTTTCTTCATCTAATGTATTGATTGATTCGTAACTTTATATGGTTATGTTTTAGTAAAATTAGTAGCTACAAACACATTTATTAATATTATAAAATAATAGGTTTTAAAAGGTATAAATTGAGCAATACTTTTGAAGATATTCATGCCAATTTGTACTACACTCAGAGTTCTGTTTCTTTCCAGTTCTATCAAGTTTTTTAATGCATTATGTAATATATTTATATTCTGGAGCACGATATGAATGTTCATCCTGAGAAAATTACAGCGCTAGTTTTAATTAAACTACTAGTATAGTGAGTAGTCAAGTCACATATCACTCGTTTATAACTTAGTTAACATTTTCAGTGTAAGTCAAGAATAATTTAAATCTGTGAAGTAATAAAAAATATCTAACTTCAGGTTTATAAACAATAGAAACTGCCGTCGCTTCACTTCCGAAGATCCAGTTACCAGAATAAAATAGACATGTGGTGACGCGGACTTGTATATATTGATGTCCTTAATAAAACTGTAGTACATTATTATGCTGTATTGACAATAGTTTGTCGCAGTGTATGCGATATAAAGATTTTTTAAACACTTTTTTCGGAGGAACACCGAACAACAGCTTAGAAGTAAAGCATTTTTGCTTGGGTTACATTATCAATATTTTCATACGGATCCCTAACTTTTTTGGTAATATTCTATAGCCTGTTTTAATCCAGAAGAATGTAAAAATTCAATATAAAAATAATATTTCAAATCGGTCCAGTAGTTTTGGATCCTATTCTCCTAAAATAAACAATAAATATTTTCTCTTTACAATATTAGTATAGACTATTGCGTTTCATGCAGTACTATATACTACTACAAAAATAGACACAGGTGTTCCCTGCAAGATATGGGGCTCTAAAAAAGTTTAAATCGTTCGTTCAAGGCCGGCAACACACTTGCAGGTCTCTTGATGTACCATTAAATGAACCATAAGCTTGTATATCCGTCTCTATAAAACATACACGTGCCGTCTTTAGCCACACAATCTCGTGCAACCGCTTTATTTTTAGGCCTTTTGCTTCGTCCGATCTAGAAATAGACTCCCTAACGAGATAAAAGTCAAAGCCATATTTTCTATACAAATGAATAAAATTGGAATGTCTGTTTGTAATATTAAAATAACCGCTGTTTACTAAATCCATATGTACCAAATATATACGGTACTTATACCAAAATACATATATTTTTTTTCAATTGTAGTCGTTCTATCTGTTTGTTCCCTCTAATATTTGGAACGACTGAATCGATTTTAACGGAACTTTTACTGGCAGATAGCTGATGTAATGAGAATTAATTTTAGAATTATAAAATATAAGTTATCGTAAATTGACCGAACTGAAGAATAACTTTTCTTTTAAACGTAATAAAAAGTACTTAACATAGGCTTATTTGCTATAATTACAGACAAACTCGCGGACACAGCTAGTAGTATAGAAACCAAGGTCTTACCAACTCAATACTGAGATAACCGTGTTAAAATAATTGAGAACATGAAAATCCATTCATGATCAAGAGCTAAGTACTTGAAATGTCGCGCCCTGGGATAATTAAATGCGGAACGAGATTTATATCGCGCTGAAAATATTCTTCCAGCAATTTATTACACGAGTGTGTTAAGAGTTTTATTGTACGAGGACATGCAAGTACGTAGTGAAGTATAAAAGGTCGTTGAAGCTCAGGAATTTGTTTGTTTTGTGCTGTTAGGTGCTTGTAGACTGGTAGTACCTCGATTGTTAGTTAGGCGGCAGAAAGCTTGTAGCAATGATTTGTTTAGTAATACCATGCTTTGGCAAACACGTAATACTTCTATGCTTAAATTGGCATAATTATTGTCAGATGACAGTAGTTGTAAGGACATCAAACGTGTTAAGGTTGCTGCACTTGGGTTGGATAACCTAACCTATTCTTTCACGTCGTAACGCATTGTCGTTCTCCCGCCTTGATACTACATTACATAGAGGGGTTAACCCGAGTTACACTGCCCGTAGAATTCCTATCTGATGACATTCGACGTCTTTATATTTCCTACAGATCATGAAAATGCTCAAGAACTGTTTACTGTACGGGAGAGCTTGAACCTCAATTCGCTGGAACATCAACGAAGCCTTATAAACGCGTCAAACATACATCGCTAATACACAGTGAAAATGATATAAATCCCACGAGAGACCTCAAAATACCTCATACAGCAGGTGCCGATGCGCTGGTATTACACGGTACCGAAACAACGACGCTGTAGCTGCGCGGGGATTTTACTGTGGGATTATAATACGCTTCTGGATGCGTTTGAATACAGCCCAGTAGAATGCTTCATCAAAATAATTAGAGTCTACTTTATCTAAATATATACATTAGTAAACCATTACCAGGCTTGATCACCTTTACGGTTCTTCCTTCTGGAAATCATTATCAAATTTGTATACTAATAGCATATCAAACTTATTTTTAATTACAAAACTTATTAGAGCAATTGCAGCTGTTCTAAAAAGATTAGATGGCATCACCTATTTCAATATCTGCCAAAACGATATTGATTTTCTAGAACCTAATTAAAGTATATCAAAGTTAAGGATGAACCCCAAGGTCGTTACTCACACATGAAGAACATTACTTTTTGTGATGTGAGAATTGACATTGACGTTATTACTCTTGTGTATGTGTGGACTGAACTGGAAGTGATTTTTTATATATATATACCACATATATATTTTAATTGAGCTTGACTACATAGATCAGTATCACAACTATTCTATGGTAAACATGAACAAATTACCTATTCTGCTTTTTAAACGAACCGTACTACAGTATTTGTAGATCGCAACATTTTAATTAGGTAAATAGGCTAAACTGGTATATTCGATTTGGCTCAGTAACGAAGCACAAATCCAGCAGTTGATATTGTCCAAACAATTCTAATTAATTGTGGCAATATTCAATATTATTAGTAAAAGGTGTATGCAGATTTTGATATAGGAATAATGCGATTTTACTAGCTGATATGTCGAACAATGTGGTATGTTTTTGTAGAACTATTTTGATTAGTGATAGTTATTATGTGTAAGAATAATAATTATTATGTTATTGATTGGATATTAAGTTTTCTTATGAAGCCCCCTGATCTTATTCTTGTTTGAATCAGTCAACTGACTCATGGCGTTCCGGCTGGTGACTTGAGAGTCTCTATTCTTGGCTGTTATACATCAGTCATCTTTTGATGTTTCAAAAATGGTAGGTGGGTCGTCTGTTGGTTATTTTATTAAAAAGTGGTATTGATTATCGAAACGTGTTTCCGTTTGATTACAATGTAAATGTCTTCAAGTCAAGAGTGCGTAGGCATCTACTAAGTTAGTGAGCTTTACCATCAGACTTCTTTAAGTTAAAAAAATTTAATATTTTTAGTTTTAAAGCTTAATAAATCGAATAAAATCAAATGAACGACTAAATGAATTCTTATTCATTTTATTTACAAATAATT